>BMAO01020396.1:0-15112 GCA_019973975.1 Trichonephila clavata
TAAGGTGGACTTCTAAATGTACTGAAAAGGTCAGGGTACTTTAACTTAATGAAATCACATTATTTGGATATGAAACTTTTGCTGAGAACGTAAATTACTCATATAAATCGACCTTGAAATGTAAAAATGTCAGAAATGGTCTAGAAAATTTTTGAATTACGAAAAATACATATATCTTTGCTTCCAAAATGCTCGGACGCCATGTTTGGCAAGCTTTATTGTAATGACTGCAGATGGCGCCACGTGTATGCAATCTACGTACAAAACTTTTAAAACATTACTTTAGAAGAAAATTGAGCATAAACTGCTTAAATACACATTAAGAATACTTTATTTTATGAAAAAGAATATTTTGCTACATGAATAATGATTTTAATCACTTCAGAAACACTAATTCTGCTTTTTTTATTTGAAAGGGGGAGGGGTAAGAGAATTAAAGTAACCCTAGACTACGTCATGAGATCACGTCATTGTTGGGGAGGGGACCCTCTTCGTTGGAATGAAAGAAGGAAGTTCTGACAATTTGTTTCCAAGATGAAACGGTCAAGTGACCTTGAGATAAGGTTGATGAGGGTGGGGGAAACACATGAACAGGATAGCTGTTGATTTCAGGGAGAGGCGATTGGAATCTATTTTGGGACTGAAAAAAGGGGGTTATTGTGGGGTGTATACTTTCTTAGTGAGTGAAACATTTGTAGAATTGTCATTTCAACCAGACTGAAAGCTAATTTCTGCAGGGAGTGTTTAATGGATGCTTATGCACCGGGGCCCTAAAATAATCAAGAATTAAAAAAATATACTCTTGCATATGAAAACTTTACAATACTCCTATTGATGTCAATATGGCGAGATGTAAAATTTATCGTAAACATTATTATTATGGATATCTAAAATTCGACAATCTTCAAAATAATTCTTGATGTTACGAAAGTTTAGTTTTTGTTATTCGATTTGGGAAGCTCCCAAGAATCCCTACCTCAACTGGACTTTTTAAAAGGTATAATTTAGAAGTGGACTTATATTAATAAAGTAGCGAAATTTTTATGAAGAAGCCTGGTTGTTATTTCAATAGTAACTCTAAAAATAATGTGAATGTTTCAAAAATCTTAATTCAGGCTCTGTAAAGAAAAATCCTAACTATATATACATAGAAAAAATATTACATAGAAGTATTTTCAATGAAAAGAGAATGTTTTGAAAATGTAATTTTTCTTCATGTTTTTGCTATAAAATTACATTTAAACAGTTTTAATGTAATGGAATATAATGGAAAATTCTAATCGAACTGTTAAGTAATTACTACTCTGTGCTAATGGATCACATAAGCAGAATAAAAAATTCGTAAAACGGAGAATTATGCACAGATCTCAAAAATAAGTTATTTTTGTATTTGGAAAGGAAGTCCTTTCCGAAATTAAAGCAGCTACGTACAAATGGACTGCACTCTTAAAATTTCCCATTAGGAAAAAAATTCAATCAATATTAGATATGTAAATTTTGAAGATAAAAGATTAACTATAAATGAGAATTTTTACAGGGTTTATTAAAGTAATTTATGTGCCTGGAGCAGGATTAGCAAAAGAGAGAGAGAGAGATTAGTGTCGCTCTATAAAGCAACAAGAGGGCTTTTGATCACAGACCTCGTAATGTTCAACCTCGGTCGAGTAACGAGAATGACACCTGAGCTGGCATCCCTCTTTCCTAACTACCACATAATTGGGAGGAATGGCCTCATCTACACGGAGGGTCTTTAGTGGCAACAGGATTTGAGCCCATGACACTCCAGACATGAACTCGTGACCATAACCACTAAGCTACTGCGCCCACCAGGAATAGCAAAAATTCTATTGAAAAGGTTAAGGGAGTCTGATAACCAATCAGTTTTTAATATACATATTTGAAGTTTTCTGAGAGTTGACAATCTCAATATTCGACAGTTTAGAGAGAGTGATTAGTTTAGCAATCATTTTAAAGTATTTTTCCATTCTTAAAAGTTTACTTAAAAACTGGAAGGAGGTACCGCCCCCTCCCTTATCTGCCTAATCGCGGACCAACTCCCATTGTACAAATTATGCAACTCTATCACAGCTCAAATTGTAAAACTGTAATTTCCTTGTATTATGTAGTTCTTACGGTTTTTTCTTCATAATTGGCTGTAAAATTTGTAACACATCGTCACGTTTAACTATTTTTGCACGTTCATGCAAAGCCTCCCTATCATAAATGTAAATTTGTCCAAACTGTGACTTTGCTCCATTCTGTAAAAAAGATATAGTTTCTTTTGTTAACTTCACATTAAAAAAAACCTTGAAATAAATTTTTTACAGCATCATGAAATTTTTTTTGTATATAAAGAGAGATATTTGGGAGAATAATCGTTTCGTTCAGTGAAATGGCTATTAACTCTTACTTTTACTACTAAAATCGTTCCTGTTCAGTTATGTTTCGAGGTTTTTAATTTTTAAAGAGCAATATTTGTGTTTTTACACATAGTTAAAAACCTTAGAAGCTTTTTTTGCTTTCATTAATTTTTTCCTATTGAGAAATTGCCGGGCTCAAAACATTCTTGTGTTACTAAAAGACAATATTTCGAAGAGGTGGAATACTACTGAAAATTATATGACTTAAAATCAGCCTTTTTTCAGCTGATACTACAATGAGACTTTATTGAGTTCAAGTATTCCGTATACACAAATATAACTGAATTTATCTATGATATTACAAAATGTATTATAACACTATAGTAAAATAATTTCAAGCCATGTAATAAAAATCAAACTTTTTAAATTGCACCGACTTAAAACTGAGAAAAAATTAGATGTTATACGTACAAACCTGGGGTTTCTAATTTCAGTTTGTATCATTATTATTTTTATAAGTGTTTCAAAACTTTTTTGAAAGCATCATGATAAGATTAGGCTGAGTAATCTCTGTCATCGTATATATATAACAAATGCTATCAATTTTATGTAAAACATATTTTAAATATAAAAAAAAATATATCCTCATATAACATATTTAATTAAAGTAGTGTTTTGATACAGTGTACATAATTCGGATAATAATTTTTTTTAATTAGATCCTTAGAGGCATTATTAGTTTTTGTTTTATGCCTTTAGAAACTTTAACTGTGTTTTTCTCAGACTTTTCAAGTTTGAGGATATATTTCTCCCAAGGATTTTTTCTGTTCAAGATAATATTGAAAAATTTTTGTAGAATTTTTATATATATATGTTCTTTAAAAGTTAGTATGGATTTCGGTCTGAGAGCACTAGTTATTTTTTCTAAAAATCTTAAATTAATAGTTTTAAAAAATTTGATATATTTTCCATAGCTGTAAAAATAATTATTAAAATTCAGCAAGGAATTTTTAGTAGGGAATATTAGTTTGAAATGTTCAAATCCATACTAACTTTTGTTCTCAATAATCTTAAGAAACAGAAATCACTGAAAATAACTAAAAAACTTTAAAAATTGAGTATTTTACAAGAAAAATTTGTAATTTTTAAAATTAAGACCGGTAAAAAATTTTTTATTTGAAGAATAAATTTAATAATATAATTTAAAAAGAAAACACAAATTACTTTCAATATTACTGTCTTTAAAAAGGGCACTGTGTAGCTTTAACATCACTACTCAAACTAGTAACATATTTAAAGCAATCCGTTATTTTTTCAAGAGCGTACCATGCCCAACTATAGATATAAAGATGAAGGAGAAAAAAAAACGGAATTTAAAAATTGCTACAAAACACACACACACACATATATATATATATACTAACCGTTACCCGCCCGCTTCGCTGGGTATTTCATGACGTTTTATAAATATATACTGTTTATATATATATATATATATATACCTGTAACTCTCGACTCTTGATATAAAAAAAGAACAGGACTTCTAATTTGTATTTTCTAAAAATTTTAAAAATTGAAGTATAGAAGGATGTTTGTACCTTCGTACCCTATAACCAAGTGGATTTCCGCGTAACCAATTTTTGGTGGAACTCTACTCCATAAGCATGCAAGACAAATTTTAAGTCTAAGTCTAATAGAGTAAAAACGAAGTTTTTATTATGAATTCCTACCGTAATTCCGTTGAGAAACGTTCTCCAATATAACCGTTCTTAACGGATTTCAATTTAACAAATGGAAAATGCAAGCCAAATTCCACTATTATAGACCTTGTATTTCGAAAAAAGGAAATTTTTTTGTGTCAATACACCCCAGTAACCCCATGCTCCCCCAGGAGTTGATTTCCTAAAATACATTCTTAGTAGGTCCCTGTTCAACAAAAGAAACATGCTTAACCAATTTCAAGTATGTGGGTCTAACAATTCAAAAACGGGATTTTTTCCCCATAATTCCCCGTGACCTCTCGCAACCCTCCTTGGGGTTTATTTTCGTTTTAATGGAACTCTGTTCCATGAAAGGAACATGCCCACCAATTTTCAAGCAGGTAGGTATAATAGTTTAAAAAACGGAAATACTTATATCCATTACGCCCCTTAATCCCCCGAAATGAAACTTGTGGTTTAATTTTCGCGAAATCCATTTTGTAGCGGTTCTCTACTCTGCGAAAGGAATCTTTTACCAAATTTCAAGACTGTACGTCTAATAGTTTAAAAACCAATTTTCATATCTGTAGGTTGAATAGTTCCGGAGATATCGTGATTAGTCAGTCAGTCAGTGAGTCGCTTTTCTCCTTTATATATATAGATAGATATATAACCCAAATTTGCTGGTCTTAATTCAGTAACAGCTTTAGAAATCATAATAGGTATCCTTTTTAGTCAATTGACTTTTTTGGTTTCTTCCATTTTTATTACACTATATATATATATTCATATATACACGTATATATATATATATATTCACATATACACGTATATATATATATATATATATATATATATATCGTCTCCCTCCACTACTTCTCTCTACAAAAATAAAACTTCGGAAATTATATTTTTCTTCAAGTCCCAACTGAAGATATACTAAATTTTTCTTCAAAAAATTTAAAATCCCTTCCCTCTTCTTAGCCTGATGGACTTTATTTTTGATATCCAAGACAACAATCATAAGCATGCTCGTGAATTCACTGAGGAACTTCCTTTGTAAATCATGAGTCTTATTAAGATAATTTCATGAAAAAATTGATAGCAACATCAGATTTCAAAAGCGCACTACTGTTCTCCACACCCCTCCTCTGGGGAATTTAAGCATCGCAATCGTGTCACTAGAAAAGAAGATCAAAGCAGTAAAAATTCAAAATAAAAGTGCCGATCACAAAAATGCACCGATTTTATCTCCGCTTATAATCGGCCACACTAAAAATAACATTATGAGAGTACAAACGCAGACTATATACAATAAATATTCTGAAAACGTTGCACGTAGGAAATAAAAAAAGGAAGCTTAGCTTGAAAATTAATTCAATGAATATAATAATTTAATTGAAGGCTGTGAAATTTGTGTCACATTTTCATGAGTATTGAAAACACTGGCGGAGCTGCTCTCTGTATCATCTTTGAGGGCCCTCTCTAAGGCCACCCCCGCGATTTTTTGCTTACACGTTTGGGTGCCCGCCCTCAAAGCTTGGGGCCCCGTATCATTGATATGCGGTAACTATGCCCCTGATTGGAAATAGCATTAATTTGTAAAACAAGAAATGGAATGCTGTTAAAAAAGGACTGACAAAAAAGTGCTCTAGTTAATAATTTTCTAAGAAAAATGACATTTTCTTTTTAAAGATTCAAATCGAAACTTTATTTCCATAATAAGCATCCTTCTATGACAATTTCAAATACAATTTGTATCTAAGAGATATGAGCAGAAAGAAACTTATTAAAATTTAGCATATTTCTATCAAACAAAGAGAATTAGATCGATAAATAAATAAAGGTAACAAAGGTAAATAAAACAAATATATCCCCTAAAATTCGAAAAAAAAAATACTTTTTCTAAATTTCAAATAAAGATCTACCAAATTCTTCGTCGAAAAATTAAAACCCCCACCCATATTCCGTTTCCCTTCTTATTCTTATGGGCATTGTTTATGATACCTAAGACAATGTAGACGTATTTGTCAAGAGACAATTTGAACATTATTTTCCTAAAAATCCGGAGCCTTATAACGATGATTTTATAGAAAAGTTGAAATTAATTACATGATTTCTAAACTACAATACCAATTTCCACAAAAGGATAAATGTCATCCGAAACTAGGAAACAGTAAAATTCTACAATAGAATTACCTCAAAAATGTTGTACTCAAAGGCCTACCCTGAAATACAATAATTCATGTGACAAAATATCAAGTGCATTACACTCAATTATTTTCCATATGAATGGGAAAAACTCACATAATAATTATACCCAAATTAAGCAAATATATCCTATGTTTTCCGACAAATCTAGACTGATTAGCCTCATCATTTCTGCAGAAAAATGTATTTTTGAGTAGATTCCAGAACTATATATACTTAGAAATGCAATGCGCATTTTGATACCTATCCACTAGCACGGCTTTCAAAAAAAAAATGTCTCCGCACCCAATTTTGTGCGGCAGTGACAGAACCTTATTCAAACGTTGAAACTATTTGTAGAAAACTCTTTCCTTTCTTTCCTCACCCCCCTACCCGTTTTCTGACACGTTTTTCCTCTCTTCGATCTGGTTCTTCAAAGAGCGCATGCGCTCTCATACCGACTACATCTGTCAATCATTTCTGAACCACACCCCGTTGCTATAGTAAGGATAGGTTTCCAGAAAACAAAAGTTATCTTTATGACGTCATCCGAGTTGCAAACAACGCCATCTGTTGGATAAAGCAGATTTGTGAAATTTCGAAGACGCTCTTAACTATATTTATTTTCTTTTGTTTCTACAAGTATTTTCATCTGCAAATTTTCAGTTTTTCTTTAAATAAAGTTTTTACCTTAGGTTAGAGGTCTTTAATCTTTCACACTTAGGGACCAAATTAATAAATTTACAATGATCCATGGGCCACATCAATAAGTTCACAATGATCTGTGGGCCCCATGATTGTCAAAAAAATATTGTAGTCAGGAAATTTATTTTAAAAAAAGGTTTGTTTTACAAGACAACCGGTTCAAAGGTAAGATATGGAGTTTACAGACTTGTATATAAATATATATATATCAGTTTCAAAAAAAGTTAAAAGGTAGGCGAAAGAAGAAGAGAGTCCACTTCTCTAAAAGAAGAGAGTTCACTTTTTTTATAAAAATTAATCAGATTTTATGCACAGTCAGATTTTTTATATTTAAAATTATTTAAAAAACAGTGAAATTCTTGATAAATTTGTCATTTTTAGAAAATTTTATTTCAAATGGATATCAAACACATCAGAGAAATGTTTAAATATCAAGAAAAACAAAAGGAAAAAAATGGTGATTTTACAATAAAAAGCAGAGAAGGCATTTTTTTAAAAATTGAATCAAATTTAAATGAGGAGCCACTAAAATGACTTAAGTGGGCCATGGGTTCAAGAACCCCTACCCTAGGTAATATATATATTCGAATGTATATCAGAACTTCTATGGTTTTCACACAGCACTTTTTTATACAGAATATTCATAAATACTTTTTTTCATTTCATCTTACATGGTTTACATATAACATACCTCCAATTTTACAATAGAAAGTTTGTTTTTTTACAGAGATTTTTTTAAATGAATTTCTGTGGAGCATATCTACCATGTAAAAAAAATTGAGTAAATATTCTTAAAGGAGATGTTAAAAAAAGAAATTTAAGGAAACAGAATTTTTAAGTGAACGAAAAAAATTCTAACATACTTCACCAACTTTATGAGAGAAAATTTTAGTCCAAACTTTATTTTTTTCTTGACGCCAAGCTTGAATCCAGGTTATGTGCTGAATGAAGGCATAATTACTGTGATTGAAATAAACCAGTTTTATATCTTTTACAGCTTCACCAATGTTACTCTAAAAAAATAAATTACTATTATTCAATTATTGCTTTGAATACACAAAATGTTTTATTTTTAGAACATACATTTTATTAGATTAAATGAAAAGTTTCATAAGTAACAAAAAAAAACTTTAACTTTGTGTCAGTCAAATAAAACATATTCGAAAAAACAACAGTATTTTTCAATTAGTCAGATGCATGTAATAAATTCCCAAATATTCATACAAGCCTCAGATAAAATATCACTAACTGGAAACCTCTCCCATCATTCTCCACATAATTTTCAAAACCAGCTTGCCACCATTTTCCTTCCAATATTAATTCTAAAAAAGATGAAAATTTGGAATTTTCCTGCAACCTAGGGGGAAGACTGTTTAATATTTTGAGAAAAAGGCATTCTCCCAAAATTGAAAGACATGAGAAAAATTATGAAATGGAACTATATTGAAGAGATGGAATTTGATGGTGATCTAATGTTTCTGTCGCAGTGAAACAAGCATTCATAAAAGCATACAGTTTGAATTACTGAGATAGAATTTTTTACTATCTCAAGATTATTTACTGTTGGAGCAGGAAAATTACTTCAGTATGATAGTACAAAAATGAGTTGGAAAACCATCATGAAACTGTTGTTGAGGAGAATGATTACTTATGTGTATTCTTCAGAAAAACAAAAAAACAAACAAAAAATACTATCGGAGATTACAAATGATGCCTTTTTTTTATAGCTCAGTAATTAATATTTGATGCAATTCATAATCAAATCAAAGAATATTTATTTCTGTAATTGATCTATGAATATTCTGATTCATGGAATTTGTGCTGCACACAGAAAATTGGGATAGAAAGGATCCCAACATTTCAAAGTAAATAACAAATGTACTTTACAGTTAAAATGAAGTATATGGTGCAAAATTTGAGTTTCAAATTAGCAAAATCTAAAAACCAAACACATTCTAGTAATAAAATTGTTAGAAAGAGAATTGAGTTCAATTGCTATTTATGAGTTCACTAAATGGAAATGAAATACATAGCAGAAGAGGGAGCTGTAAAAAGTAAATCACGTCTTTTTTTCCCTCCCTACAGTTAATGTAACTATATAAAATAATTTTTTATCTTTCTAGCATTTTATCCAATCCTCCTTTGACTTCTGTTTTATATGCTAGTAATTTAGGTTTAAAAAAATCCACTAAAGAAAAGTATCACTCATCGCGGGGATTACAGCAAATAAAATTTTTTTTTTTTTTTTGGTTATTGAATCAAAGATATATAATAAGCGTATTAAAGTTATGATTTTGAATGATGCTAGGTCGCCAATTGGAAAATCACTTAAAAATGGAATTTTAAAAAATCTAAAGCGAATATTGAGAAAATCTACATTAATGGTGTGAGTCAGGCTTTGCCCCCCCCCCTGCAGTGCGGAAGTGTACATTACGCCACTGGATTGCTCTTTTAAAAAGTACAATGGAAATTTAATATTTTACATATCAGGATATTTCTGAAAAACATATGATTAAATGAGAAGTTGAAAAGATATGATTACATACATGGAATGAATATATGAGCTCAATATTAGATTGAAAATCATCTGAACATTTGTATTGTCTTGAGGAATTACTTTCTACACAGACTCCTTCAGAAATTGGAAACTCTTTCAAGTCACTCAATTCCTCAGTATTTTCAGATTCCAACAAAATAGTTTCCTGAATTGTATGTAGCTGGTTTGAAGTACCATACAAAGTTTCTGAAAACACTTCATCTGGTAAAATATTGATACTGCTCTTTGAATATTTTTGGATGTAAATGGTTTCACAAATATTAAGAGAGTCTTCTACTGAAATAAATTTCTTTTGTATACTTGTTGGAATTTCAGTACTAGAAGTTTCTTTATATTCTGTAAGTACACAAGAATCAATGTTTTGAATAGAGTTATTTTTATCATTTCCACAATTTTGTTTATTATTGATACACACCTTTTCTTTCAAGGTGACAATTTTGTTACCATATGATGAATCAAATAACACAGTTTCAGGGATGGTAAATATTTCAGAGTCAGGAATACAAACTTCTGCATTACCTTTCACTACAGAATGAGATTCCGTATTCTGAGGAACAATTACATGCTCTTTTGAAGAAGCAAAGAATCTTCTCTCATTTCTGAATCAGTGAGAAAACTATCCACAGTATCATTCACTTCTAAAGACATTGAAGAATTAAAATCAATATCTGCTGTAAGAGCATCAGGATCAATAATATCTTCATCCACGATAATAGAGTTTAAGCTAGTTACCTCAGGTACAATCGATGAATCTTCATTTTTCATTCCCATTTGATATGATTTTACAGTAACAGGATCCAGCAAACTAGGGGTACGATTTTCATCCACTTCTTCAGATTCACATTGAGCTGCAATCGCAAAATCATGATAATCAAGTGATCTGCAATTTTTAGAAACTGATGGTAATGAAGAGTTCATCTCCAATGCACAACTATGTGACATATTATCTTCCTTTACAGCATTTGCAGAGTCACATTTCAAATTGTTTGATGTAACATTTTTTATTGTTGAAGATTCATTGTGTGTATCAATAAACTTCTCAGAAGCATAACCTGATTTTTCAACTTCAAATGGAGAATTTTCTAAAATGTAACAGCTAGAACCTCTAGGTTTGGATGTCTTAACTAATTCATTATTACCTAAGACAAGATCCGTTTCTGGACAATTATCATTGTTCCTTTTAAATTTTTGTACAGTTTTATAAGACTTTTTTGAACTACAATGTGAATCGGCCACATTTTCAGGAGAGTCATCAGAAACTTTACAGTCATTTTGATTGATAGGAGACAGAGATGACAGCATACTATCCATACAATTAACAACAGATACCATGTTTTGAGCATTAACATTATGACTATCATGAGATTTTAAAAAAAATTCAGAATCCACATATTTTTTGAAGTTATCTTGAACTTTTTCATCATTTTCTATATCCAGAAAATCAGAAGATAAGAAACAAGTCATGTTGTGTGACAAAGAATCTTCCATGTAATTTTCAGTTGATACTTGGCATTCCTCATTGCTACTGCCTTTAGATTGTCCGCTTTCAATATTTTTCTCAATCAAAACATCAGATACATTATCATGTGGAACATTCTCAGACATTTTCAATTTTTTTTTATTATCCCTACTCTCTGTGCTTTCATTACATTCTGAAGTAGATCTCTTTCTCATATTTTGCTCTTTTTCTTCAAAACTATTAAGAGTTCGATTTAAAAGAATAGAATATTGTAGTACTTTTATATTTTGATTCAGAACTTCATCACAATCTGAATTATCACTGAAAATATCAGTAACTGCTGGTGTATAGGTGTTATTTTTATTTTCAAGAAACACTTTCGAATCACTGTTTTTATGAGAAACTAAATTTTCAGAGACCATAGTTGACTCTGATTCAAATTTAAAATGAGAATTATTACTTTCAATTTGTGGAATATTTTCAGTGGTATGTATAGTTGTGCCTTGAATGCATTTATGAGTGGAACCAGTTGAATTACAACAATTTGTTTTGGAAGAACTTTTCTCTAATTTCTTTTCTGAACAATGAAGTAAAGTAGTGTTCTGAATACTTTGAAATGGACTATCATGACAGTTTTCATTTTCTGTGCTTGACAAAATATTTCTTTTTATGTCTGCCTATTTTCTGAAAAATAAAAACAATCTATCATAAGAAGATACACAAAAACTAATTTTAAATTATTTGTTCAAAAAATAATCAATGTTCAGAAGTAAAATTATAATTCAACGATCCCAAAACAGATCATAAAGTTTTATCATTGTGTTATTTTCAGTTAAAAACTCCCAATCAAAAATTAATTTAATTGTTTTTTCTAAATATTTTGCCCCCCCCCCTAATTTAGGCATAAAAATTAATCAAAAACAGAAATCTTTATAACATAGAAAGGAACACAAAAAAATGTGGAAAAATTATTTACCTTTAATTTTTCTAATCTGCGAGCTTTCTTCTTTTTCAATTCTTCTAACTGTTCTAACAACTGGAAAAAAGACCAAAAAGTCAATTCAAATGCACAAATAATTTAATGTAATTAGGAACATTGCTTGACAATTGCTAAGGAACAAAATTGTGTCTCAGACAGCTGACCAATAAAAGCAAATTCAAGTTCAGAGGGTGTAATAGACCAGGGGACATTATCCGCATAAAAGATAATGCATACAAGCTCATGATTTATACGAAAATTCATGCTGTTTGATGCATGGCTAAAATAGAGCTGGATGTTATAAAAGTTTTTTCCCTCTTGAAATTCTGTTTTGTTCTTGTAATAATTAAGAGCAAAATGTCAGCAAGACATCATTTTAGTGACTGTAATCGTGGACGAGCAGTTGGACAACTGAAAGCAGGTCAAAGTGTCACTAGTGTCCTCCCAATGGGTGTATCAAAGAGTGTCATCTTGTGATTAAAGAAGGCCATTGAAGGTGGAAATGCTTTGCGAAAGCATGCTGGGAGTTGTGGTAGGAACAACACACTTCCAGAGAATCACTATAAGCCTTGTGGCAAAAAGGAACAGAAATTTCACTCCTGGCCAGATAGCTACAAACCTTGCAACCACTACTGGTAAGCATGTTTCAGCAAGAACCATCTCATGGTGATTAATTCAAGTAGGTTTACATGCACAAAAGCCTGTTTGTTGCATCCCACTTCAAACACTCCATCATCAAGAGATTACTGATGGTGTAAGGAACATGTCGGTTGGGATCATTAAAATTGGTCTGATGAATCTTGTTTCAGTGTGACAAGTGATTCTCGCCACCAATTACTGTGGAGGGAGTGTGGAACACATTATGAACAAAAGTTTGTTTGTGGACGTGATTGGTACGGCCTAGGCTTGATGGTGTATGCAGGCATTATGCACAATGACAGAACACTACTTCACATCTTTGAGCGAGGAAGCGTTACATAGCAACAATATTGCAGAGAGATTATTCTGGACCATGTTCATATTTTTAGGGGTGCTGTAGGTCTAGACTTTCTATTTATGGATGATATATTATGATGCCACACAAAAGCGTTGAAGTATAGGACACACTGCAAAATGAAAATATTTTCCATTTGCAACAACCTGTTTACTCTCCTTATCTAAATCCTATTGACTGGGATGCTTTTGGCAGATGAGTTGCATAAAGAACCATTCTTCCATGTACAGTGTAAGAGCTCAAAACCATCTTGAGAGAGAAGTGGGATAATATCCCCCAAAGGCTTCTTGGTAGTTTAGTGATGAGCATGGGAACAGATGCAAAATGTGCATTAGTGTCTGTAGTCAACACATATCTTACTAAGGTACTCATGTCTGCATCCTTCTGCCCTGAAGATAAATTTTTTGTGGCTGTTTGGAAACTATCCTTGGAGCATCTTTTATTTATTTTTAATTCTTCAATATGGCAATATCTGTACCATTTTGCATTATAATAAATGCATATCACCCCTAATAAATATGTACTTAGTTTCATTTCTTCAAAAATTGTCTATTCTTAATTATTCTAAAAAAAGAAACTGTTTCTTAGCAATTATCAAGCAGTGTAGAAAATGTATTTGTATTCTTTAAAATACACATTTAGAATTCTATTTTAAAATACATTTTGAATTTCACTCTTTTGATAAGTAAAATTATTATTATTAATTTATTTTTTTTAAAGTACAGATACATACACAATGAAAATAAATTTTTTAGCTTCTTATTTCTATTAAGCTACAACCAAAAGGAAAAAAAACCTCCATAATACATACAGAAAATCATACTTAAATGTATATGTCAATTAATACCAAAATTGTTCAATCTGATCATTGGATTTATACATAGTAGATTAAATTATATGCCTTTCTTAGTTTAAATTTTACATACATTTTTAAGTACACCCCACCACGACACATTTTTTATTATATGTTGTTTCTGATGCCACCTGTTTGATTGCATCAGATCAAGGCCTATGAAATTAATTGTGGCAAAAGGCTAGTTTGTTACACCTGTCGTTAGCTGTAGTTTTGAGCACCATACAGGTGACAGTGCAAATTGGCTAGGTTCCCCACTAATTTAGAGGGAGAACACCCTGGGGTGTTCAGGGACCTCCCACTTTTCTTCCCCCAACCTCACAAGAGGACTTGGGACTTGACAGCTATTTAGAGTACCCCATGCTGCAAAGGCACTATACATTTACAAACATCAATGCCTTCTCTGGGATTCCAACTCAGGCCCTATGGCACAGCAGTCAGCATCACTAACCACTATAGTAGATGTGGGTGACTTTTTTATTATATAGCAGAGGTGGGCAAATAGCAGCTAGCCAGGACAGCCGGAAAATCAGTTTTAAAACAAGATTTCTTGTACAATAAAAAAATTGTTTTATATTTTTCACTATTAAGAAAACAGAATTCCTTTATCAGGAAAATAAAGTAATTAAAGTATTTCTACTAAGAAATCATCTGTAGAGTTTGGTGGCGAGGTCACAAGAAGGTTTCAGAAAATCGAGTCTAAATTCATTTGCTCTCTTATCTCATTGCTGCATACAGTATCTGAAGAGCAACAATTAGAACTTACCGACTTGCAGTCAGATCACAGTGTGAAGAAAATATTAAATGCTATGACATGACTTTTATAAATCTTGGTCTGCTGTAAAATTTCCATGGGTATGAAGAAAATTGCTAAGATTTGTTATTTATTTTATTTGGCATATATTCCTGTGTGCAAAGTTTTCTTGTATGAAAATCAACAAGAGTAAATATAGATGCAAGTACAAGAAGATGACAAACTTGCAGGCTGCTATGAGAATTTAAACAAGCAATCTCACTCCTGATTTCAAAAAAAAATTGTAGAAAATTATTTAGGTACATTTGTCTCATTAAATTGATTTAAAATTCAATGTCATACAACTATGGATAATATGCAATTAGTACAATAAATAAAATAAATTTGCCACTATTTTATGTAACTAAAATTTAATATTTTTTTATTATGAATGCAATCTTTTTTTGTTTGAAAAGGTGCCTTCCTTTAGTATCTTTCACTCCCACAATGTGGCTTGTGAGCCAAAACAAGTTCCACCCTGTTATACGAGACTCAAATAATAAAGGAACATATGTCTTTTGA
>BMAO01020397.1:0-43304 GCA_019973975.1 Trichonephila clavata
ATTTAACTTACAATGTATGTATGTATGTGTGTGTGTGTGTGTGTATGTGTGATGTATGTATGTTTAATTTGTTCGGGTGGAATCTTGCAACTCAATTTTGAAGCTGATATCTTCACCCTATTGAGCTGAAATTTTGTACACACGTTTAGTTTGAATGACAAATGCATGTTTTGACCATTTATATTCCAATGTTGTAATTAAATTAAAAGATATTAATTAAATATATTAAACTAGCTTTGGGCGCCAACTTTGATATATCTGCATTGTTGTAATAATGTTATTTTTACAATAATGACAAAAGTTGGCATTGAAAATGGGTTTTTCAGCCAAACTAAAATTTCATAACGTTGCGCTATTGACTGTATTTATTAACTTTGTCTAAAAAATAATTACATTTCTACAACGTAAAAATAATCTAATTTCTACAACGCATCCAATTTTTTTACAAATTTCTATCTATTTTCATGGATTTAAATTCAAAACAAAAAAGTACAGCTATTTTTCAAGTAGATTGGTACATTGTATACCTTTCTCAACGCTGCCAAGTTAAACTGAGATGGAGTATTGTAGAAATTCTTTAAAAAAATTTATCTAACTTTAATCTATGAAACTCAGACAAAAAATAATTACAGAATCGGAAGGATCATTTTTTTTATATATCTTACCCATCAAAAAGGAATCCGCTAAGAAAACAATAAGAGAAAAATATTATCCAGAAATGCAATGTATTTTCAATTAAAAAAAATAATTTTATATTAAAATGAATGAATTTTTTTAAAGAAATTTTCTAATTTTAAGCTTACAAGTAATTTAGATATACCTCATTTTATCACCAGTAATCTAAACACACACTACGACATGTGTCCTTAAATTTAATTACAGATAGAATCTGTTGATTTTATTTGAGTTTTTTTTTTGTTTGAAAAATTACGGCAATTTTGTTTCTTTAGATGAGTTAGGCACATTGTAAAACTAGTTCAAGGTTATTGATATCCATAAAATGTGCCAAAAGAGAATAATTTGTAAAATGACTTGAAATGTTTTAAAAATAAGGAGAAAAAAAAATCGAATCTTCGAATTAAAATTTCGTTAAATTTGGAGTTATTTTACGAAGAAAAGAGTAATATGTGCTTGGTTCCAGGAAAAAGTTCTTAAAATAGAGAAATTCCCAAAATAGAGGTTCGTTATACATGGAGGTCGGACTGTATAAAAATAATGCGATGGTTAATTATTTTTTCAAAATCAAGTTTCTAAAGATGACCTGAGCAATTAAAAAAATAGATTTTTACGTAGAAGATATCCAGTGTCCAGCAAAATATTATCATTAATTGATAAAACTTTCTTTTTTTATTACAACATGCGTTTTGAATTTTAAGCATTTTATTGATTAATACAAATATTTAAATGCCCTTTGAAGTTTTTTAATAAATAACTAGATTTTTCTTCTAATATGTTAGATAAATATATCCCTTACCTTCAAAATATTTCAAATAAATAATATATTCTTTAAGATTTTTCAAAAAATTATCAAAATTTTAATTGAATATTTAATAACTTCGTCATTTATTAAGATAATTTCACGAAACCTTTTTTTCGTGTGTAGAACAATATTTCCCAAGATCTGCACGAATATTGAAAAAATTACGGATTTAAAAAAATTGTGTTTTTTGTCTAATACCCTTTTTGCGAGAATTGATTCAGCTAAATCAGAGATGGTGAACTAGCGTTGAATGAGTTGAACAGGCTGAGAAAACTGTCCAGCGATAACTAAAAAGTAAAAAATAAATTAAAAGTAAAAAAACGTTTCTAAGAACAAGCTTTTATTTAAACGCTCTAAAAAGAATAAAATAAACTTTTCCTTTAAAACTTTTTTTACTATCAACTTATAACGTCATTACACAATTTATATGATATAAAAGCTTGTCGCGAGATTTACCTGTGTAGATAAACAATCTCGATGACCTCGATGATTTTAATTTTTAAAAATTCAAACTAAGTAAATACGAGTACTTAAATATTGCGACAAGCTTTTATATAATATAAATTGTATAATGACGTTATAAGTTGATAGTAAAAAAAGTTTTAAAGGTAAAGTTTATTTTATTCTTTTTAGAGCGTTTAAATAAAAGCTTGTTCTTAAAAAAGTTTTTTTACTTTTAATTTATTTCAATAATCTTTTATTTTCGATATTCTTACGCCCTCCACGTAGTATTATCATGTCTCCCTAGAGACGCGCGCCCTGCAGTTTGAGAAACGATGCTCTGTGGTAAGTTTCTGTAATTAGAAAATAACTAATTAATTTAAGAAATTTAAGAGATTCTTCTATTTTATAATATTTGCTTTCTTTTTGAAAAAAAAATCATTAAGCCACTCTGTTGCCTTCTTCATACATTTATGGTAACAAATAAAAGATTTTGAGCAATAAAATATTAAAGTACACTATCTTTTACACTATCACTTTTTCCCTCGATTAATTTATTCTAGTACGGCTTAGGATCGCTGATTGCTCCTGAAAAATGAAAACGAAATTCTGAAATTTATTATTAGTTCACAATTTGAGGTCACTTTTATACAAAAATCTATTAAATAATTTTTAAAATATGGATCAAAACGTGGACTATAACTTAAAATTTCCATATATAAATATTTACGTGGATTTTTAAAACTATATATTAAAAACTTTCAAAACTAAAGTAGTTACATAAATAAAAAAAAAGTTTTGATAAAAAAGTTTAAAAACTACAATATATTTCTGAGAACATTTTCATTTCTCAAAATGTTACAACCGAGAATGAGAATCTTTATTAGACTTCAATACAGCGTGTATGACAAGTTTTTATATTAATAAATTAAAAGTAAAAAAAAAAAATTTTTAAAGCAAGCTTTTATTTAAACGCGCTAAAAAGAATAAAATAAACTTTTCTTTTAAAACTTTTTTTACTATCAACTTATAACGTCATTACACAATTTATATGATATAAAAGCTTGTCGCAATATTTAAGTACTCGTATTTACTTAGTTTGAATTTTTAAAAATTAAAATCAGTCAGGTCAAGTTATTTATTTTACTTGTTTATCTACACAGGTAAATCTCGCGACAAGCTTTTATATCATATAAATTGTGTAATGACGTTATAAGTTGATAGTAAAAAAAGTTTTAAAGGAAAAGTTTATTTTATTCTTTTTAGCGCGTTTAAATAAAAGCTTGCTTAAAAAAAAAAACTTTTTTACTTTTAATTTATTTTTTACTTTTTAGTTATCGCTGGACAGGCTTCTCAGCCTGTTCAACTCATTCAACGTTGGTTCTCCATCCCTGGTTTAGCTGAATCAGTTCTCGCAAAAAGGGTATTAGACGAAAAACACAATCTTTTTAAATCCGTAATTTTTAAGCAATATTTTCAATCTTCGTGCAGATCTTGGGTAATATTGTTCTACATACGAAAAAAAGGTTTCGTGAGATTATCTTCATAAATGACGAAGTTATTCAGTGTTTAATTAAAATTTTGACTATTTTTTGAAAAATCTTAAAGAATATATTATTTATTTGAAATATTTTGAAGGTAAGGGATATATTTCTCTAACATCTTCGATGAAAAATCTAGTTATTTATTAAAAAACTTCAAAAGGCATTGAAAGATTTGTATTAATCAATAAAATGCTTAAAATTCAAAACGCATGTTGTAATCAAAAAATCAAGTTTTATCAACTAATGATAATTTTTTATTGGACATCGAATATCTTCTACGTAAGAATCTATTTTTTTAATTGCTCAGGTCATCTTTAGAAACTTGTGATTTTGAAAAAAAAATTAACCATCGCATAATTTTTATACAGTCAGACCTCCATGTATAACGAACCTCTATTTTGGGAATTTCTCTATTTTAAGAACTTTTTCCTGGAACCAAGCACATATTACGCTTTTCTTCGTAAAATAACTCCAAATTTAACGAAATTTTTCTTCGAAGATTCGATTTTTTTCTCTCCTTATTTTTAAAACATTTCAAGTCATTTTACAAATTATTCTCTTTTGGCACATTTTATGGATATCAATAACCTTGAACTAGTTTTACAATGTGCCTAACTCATCTAAAGAAACAAAATTGCCGTAATTTTTCAAAAAAAAAAAAAAAAAACTCAAATAAAATTAACAGATTCTATCTGTAATTAAATTTAAGGAACATGTGTCGTAGTGTGTGTTTAGATTACTGGTGATAAAATGAGGTATATTTAAATTACTTGCAGGCTTAAATTAGAAAATTCATTTAAAAAATTCATTCATTTTAATATAAAATTATTTTTTTAATTGAAAACACATTGCATTTCTGGATAATATTTTTCTCTTATTGTTTTCCTAGTGGATTCCTTTTTGATGGGTAAGATATATAAAAAAATGATCTTTCCGATTCTGTAATTATTTTTTGTCTGAGTTTCATAGATTAAAGTTAGATAAATTTTTAAAAGAATTTCCACAATACTCCATTTCAGTTTAACTTGGCAGCGTTGAGAAAGGTATTTAATGTACCAATCTACTTGAAAAACAGCTTTACTTTTTTTGTTTTGGATTTAAATCCAAGTAAATAGATAGAAATTTGTAAAAAAAAATTGCATACATTGTAGAAATTAGATTATTTTTACGTTGTAGAAATGTAATTATTTTTTAGACAAAGTTAATTAATACAGCCAATAGCGCAACGTTATGAAATTCCAGTTTGGCTGAAAACCGATTTTCGACGCCAACTTTTGTCATTGTTGTAATAATAACATAATTACAACAATGCAGATATATCGAAGTTGGCGCCCAAAACTAGTTTAACGTTTTTAATTAATATCTTTTTAATTAATTGCAATATCGGAATATAAATGGTCAAAACATGTATTGTTATCCAAACTAAACGTGTATACAAAATTTCAGCTCAATGTGGTGAAGATATCAGCTTCAAAATTGAGTTGCAAAATTCCACCTGAACAAATTACATACATACATACATATAGTGTAAGTTAAATAAAAGCTTGTAAAAATAGCGATTTCTGTTCATCTCGGCATTAACTAATGCATTATACATACGTCGCCGTGAAGAGAATTTAATATTATTTAAAAAATATTATTAATTTTATTCTGTTGAGAGGCAACATGTATGCGTTCCTCATTTTGTTTTAATTATTTACTAAGACAAGAGAAAAATAAACCTATAATTCATGACAAATGCATGCACTTTTTAAAACACGTTCCTTAAAATTTCATACTACATGACTTAAATAACATGAAACGTAACTCCTTTATAACTGTACAATTTTAATATCTATTTTGCGTGGTTTTCCCGGTATTTAATGTAATGTATCAATCGCTGAAAAATAAAGTCAGATGTATTAAGATTCTATTATGCAGTAAAAAGAAATAACGAAAAAAACTCATACCATTACATTCCAAATGTGCCAGACTTGTTGATTACAAGAATTAAATGAACTTTTTGGCACTTTCTTCGCAATGTATCCTTTATTTTTCTTAATTTTACGTTTAAAAACACCACTAGCAAGCACACACAACAGGGGCATGTGATCTCCTATTTTCGCTCATATTTTCAGCAGTTGAGCTCAAAGAATCTCAACGTAATCAATGGTACATACAAATTGAGATGAAAAAGCTTTAAAACCTCTTATTGCTAGGCTGTTAGAATGACAACTAATATAATACTTTGCATTTTGGACAAAGAAATGCGAACTACAGGGTAGCTTTATATTGCGCATATAACTATAGTTGGGAGGATGACAGAGGATTTCTGCCTTGTGGTCCTATCTTTTCACAGCAGTAGAACTTACTGACAATGAATGCACATTCGGCCTTTTGGATGTTGCACAAATAAAGACCAAGCCTTCGTGCAGCTTCTAAGTGCGCTGTTTATTTACAGCCAATCAATCAAAAGAAGAAGGGACGTCAGCATTTACAAGCACATAACATTTCGAATGGATTTTTTCCATTCGAAACGCTATCTGTATTTTTCTTTACGTGATTTTTTTCTGAAAAGCCGCTTTGAAGAGGAATTTTTTAGAATCCTTTCCGAGTCTATAATACATATTTGTCTTCATATTATTTTGAGAAAAGATTTCGTTTTATCTCATAAAAAATATCTAACTTTAAAGGGTTCTTAGGTTTTTTAAATGGTTGGGAACAAAGATGTAGAGTTTATGGAAAAATTTCGCTGTTGTTATTTCTTATGCCACTTGATCTCGACTGCATCAGATCCAAGCCCACGAAATCCATCATAGCAAAGGTCTAGATGTACGCCTGTCGTTTACCGTAGTCTTGAGCCCCTTCCAAGTGACAGTACGATTTTTAGCTCGGTTTTACCTAAGCTCTCTCTGTGCCCGACAGAAAATATCCTGACTCATAAGGTTAAAATTGTGAATTCGATCTGGTGGACATATTCTAAATGTAAAACCGGGCTTAAAGCAAGTATATCGTCATCGTTAAGATCTTAATTAATTTTCCAGTTTCTAAAAATAGAAAATAAAATAACTATATATTCTTTCAAATCATTATTACCAAAAATAATATTTCCATAACAGGATCTTTTTCGATTTGAAAGAAAGTTCGAAAGAAAAATTGCTGTTTTTTCTCTATAATGATCTCTCTTAGTAATAGTAATAATTTACATTTAAAAAAAATCTTTTAAACAACTTAATGGGGCAAACTGTTGCGATGGAGGGGGGGGGGTGAGGAGGGGGGAGGAGATGTTATTTATTTATTTTGTTTTGCAAGTGGATGCAGTCTCAAAAATCCGTGCTCTAGAAGTATCGCTGACAGACTTCGTAATTATCATAAAATGTTGAAGTTTTGAACTACAATTGGCATCTCTGTCTTTAAGAGTCTAGGCCACGCCAAGAGAAAATGATGAATCCAAATTCTGTTAAATATACTCAAGTCTTCTTATTGTGCATAGTAAATTTTCGATAGAATCAGGATTGAAATCTTGGACAATAGGATTTGAATTTCCCCTATTACTTTCATCAACATCGTTCTTTGCTCTTTGAAATAAATCACTAATTGCAAATGTACATTTTATTACATATTTGTATGCAGGAGATTCAAAGAAAATTTTATAAAAGAATTAAAAAATTTAATTTTTAAAATTAGAAGTTTTAATTTATTTTAACAGCCTAATGATTCTAAATTTTACAACAAAAAGTTGATTCTTTGCAATTGTTCAAATTTTCTTTCATTGAGGAGAGAGATGGAATATTTTGAATATAGTATTTTTATAAATTCTTTTACACATGAAATTTTGTTGCCATGAAATGTGCTACATTGGCTTGAAATTGAAAAAGTACGCCAAATAGAGTAAGAGGTACAAGATGCGCGCGCAAGCCGGAAAGAGTATTTGCCCCCTTTTGAAGAAGTGCAATCCTGTCTGCTTCTGTTGAGCTCTCCGGTCGGGTGGATGAAAGTAGTGACTTGTGTTGGGTCATCATTAGGTTACGGAATTTTTTCTTCTTAAGTTTGTTTTTCATTAATTTATGATGGGGTTAATTAGGTTCTCAAATGTTTTGAATCGAAAATTATTAACACAGTATATAATGTTAAGAGGTATGTCAGTCATTTTGATTACTTTATTTGCATATCTGTAATGTAATTAAATTCCTAAAATCTTATCTATTTTATTTCATCGGGAATAACCCTTGATCCTAATGTTCGTGTGAATGTACCCATAGACGCCTTTAAATTTCTATTAAATTCCAGGAATTTTAAAATATTTACTGCGAGTCGCCTGCATTTGAAATTCTTATCTAGCTGATAACATTTTACTTGAAAATTTGTCTACGAACAGTTAGGCATTCTCTATTAATTTGTGAATAGCATTATTTAAAGTGTATGTAATCATTAATTACATTCATATCTTGTACTATTAAATATTTAATACTGTTAAAATTACCGCGTGAATAGAAACTTATTGCAATTTTTATCAGGAAAACATTGTTAGTAAGTAGTACACTGAACAGGAAATTTGTTTTCCATTTCAATAAATCGGACAAAACATATATTTGACGATAATTAAATATTTAAGGTCTATAAAATCTACATGTTTAATACTTCTAAAATCTTATGAAGGGAGATATATTTTTTAATTATTTTTATCTTGGAAGTCCAAAGATTAATATGAATAACAATTCTCATTTTGTTTCCTTTACAAGTAAACAGGCAAGATAAATATTTGCACTTCAAATTACTGAAACTTAAATTTGGAATACTTTTGTGTATGAAATAAAAGTTTTGAATTCGTTTATTAAAGTGTTCTTTAATAAACAAAATTTTGATAAAAAACAAACAAATTATGTGCTTTTAATGACCCCATAATTGTAAAATAAGAATGTTGTATAAAGATTTATCTGCATGAAATATGTGTATGAAGAAAGAATTATGAATAAAGATTTATTTATTTACATGAAGTATTGAATCTATTATTTGTATGTAAAAATCTGAATTGTGTGTGGGGAAATGTTTGCAAAATCATTAATTTCAGCTTGTACAAAGTTTTTTGGTACTTGTGTATTAGTGTTACCACAGCCAAATTTGTGTCACATTAATCACCTCTATGTAACAACAGCAAGAGAACTTATATAAAAAAATATATTATGTGTTTTTATTTTTAAAAAAAGTCACATTTTTTGGTAGAAAATGGCTTGATTAGCAGGGAACAAATTTGGCTGAGGTGATGTTTATATGCAAGTTCCAGTTTTTGCTAGATTATGGTCTTTTAAATTACAAAATTTTAAATAACACATACTTTCAGTTCTGCTTTTTCAATGTTTTTGAGTAATTTCTAATATTTATATATAATTATATAATTGCAAATATATACTATTATAAATCTTTTGATTATAAATGTTTTTTAAAAAAAAAATTTGATTCTTAACAATACATAAATAGCAAACAACTAATTAAAGGAGCAGAATGTTTAGAAAGCAGATTTTTTAAAAAGAACATAAAATTAAAAAGGAATTAAAAGCTTATTAATTTTTTATATGCAAATAGTAATAATTATAAATTTTTCCTAAAGAGATTATTATCAAACGATATTTATAAAAACTAGAAGGTGAAGAGAATAGGTGAATATGAAGGTGGGGTTAAAATGGAGTATGGGGAGGGGGAGGCCTTGGCAATGTCAATCTCTTTTGACGAGCAAAATCGATCACCAAGCTACTTTATGTAGCGATAGGTATCCGGAAGCCAGAATGAATTCGTTATCTCACCATAATATCTATATAAAAATCGCCTTATCCAACGAGAAATCGCCAAACCTGAAGGGCCCCCCTATACTACACATGAGCCTGAAGGGGGTAGAGAATGTAAAGTTCGACTGTTGTATGAAAATATTTAATTGAAACTACAGTATAATTTTGTTTGCACAGTGGCAGTAAAAAATAATGGATCTATGCCAAATAAAACTCTTAATTTGGATAATTTGATTAATTTTTTTCAGTGCATTCTTTGTGAATAAATTAACTGCCATAATGGATTACATAATCTGGCATTTCTAAATTGTAAATTTCAAAGTTAAGGAATCATTCACAGAAATAACTGAAAAAATTTCAGCAATTTTGAAATTTTTAAAAATTTTATGTCACCCATTTAGATTGAATTTAGTAACTTGTTTATTATTTTTTTCAGTTATAAGTAAACCTAATAAAGTTACCTTACTAACAAATATTGGTACATATGTATTAGCGCAACTGCAGCCAAAGCTGTGTTTCACGAGAACAGTTTTTCTTTAAATAAAACACACAAAGAATCTTTGTTGTTTTGATATTGAGGTGCTATTCTCGTGCAAATTTTCCTGCAGTGATGCAAATATGCAAGCTCCCAAATATTTTCAAAATATTTCCTTTTCAAATATTGCCTTTTAAACTCTTATTACATTCTCAGTGATGAATGGCACTACATTAATGAAATATACCAAATATATATTATTGAAACACCATTGAAAAGCTACATCATTATTCACATGGCTTTTAAATATTTCGTTCTTAAACCTGGTATATAATTTGAATATTCGGTTGCTTAAATAAAATTTAGACATGTGCTGTAAAATAAACTTGTTTTTTAAATCAAGTTACTCTTATTTGTTTATTTAAGTTTCTATTTATTGAATTTAATTTTTTTACTTGGGTATTGATGTCTTTGGCAGCATTTGAAATTTATTTTGGAAAAATGTATTGGTTATATAGTTATGGAATTAAACATTATTTGCAAATTTTATTTTAAATAAGATCTTTTCTAAATATACTACCTGAGCAAGGCCTAAAGGGAGTTGAAAATTTTTATTTGCATTATGTAGAACTTTGTAATGTCTTTGGCAAAACTTGAAATTGACTTTCAGTGAAACATATTGGTTATATAATTGAGGTATTAAACATTTCATGTTAATTTTATATCATAAGATCTTTTCTTTACTGTACCCCCTAGGTTTCTACAACAAAGAAGAATCAGTAATGTTTCTGATAACAATATTTTCACTATTATCACAGATTAATGTTTATTTTTGACTGGTTATGAAGCGATATCAGTTAAGCTTCAGTCTAAAGACTTTGGTTTGAAGGATTTATGCAATTCTTTTACCTTAATGATTTCCATTACCCAAAATTTGATGATTTTTGGATTTAGCCTTTATATTATAGCTGTGTCAACTATTGCTCCTTTTACCCTTGATTTAAATGGCCATGATAGCCTAGTGGTTATGGTTCCGAACTCGTTTCTGGTGTGTCGTGGGTTCAAGTCATGGTGCCACTGAAGACCCACCATGTAGATGTGGCTGATGCAGATTAAATCTGTCAAGCTCTAAGTCCTCCCATTAGTGTGGTAGTTTGGATGGGGGCAGCTCAGGTGTTGTTCCTCATCACTTCACCTGAGACTGAAAATCACAAGGTCCGTCACCAATAGCTTTCACATTGCTTTACAGTGCAATGTTAATATAACTCTTCTCGCTCACCCTTAACCTAAATATTTTACAAAATTTCTGAACAGAAAATTGTTATTTCTCTTAAATAAAAGATTACTCTTGTATAATGAAATATTTTGGTACTTGCGTATTATCTCAACAATCACCAACTGTATTAACATGCCAAGTTGGCAACCCTGATTCCCTATGTGTCATATACTCTGAATTGGCTATCATATGCTTTGTTTTGTATAATGCCACCAATAGGTTGTGATAATTTGCAAGTACCAATATTTCTCTTAAATTTCATTCATTATTGAGAAAAAGTTATTTCCTGTAAAGAACACCATTGTAAAAACTTTCTTAGATTAAACATTTACTTTATGAATTAAAAATTACATTATTGTAAGTTGAGTGTTCAATTTAGTAAATATATTCTTTTTTGAATTACTTTTATTTGTTACTTTTGTAAATGCATTACTTTTAATGTAATATGTTAATACATTTCACCCTAATATTTTTTAAAAAAATATATATACCTTTTTAATAAAATTATTTATGCTACTTTATTGGAGGAAGTATTGGAAACTTTTTTAATATGAAGAATGTTTATGTATTGCTTTTTATAAATATTTTTACTATGCTTTAAGATTATTTTTAGTACCATTGTAGTAGAGAGCACAAAGTACTACGAGTAAGTACACCTGAAGTAATATATTTTTTATTTGTGTTCCTGATAGCATTATTCTTTATTGCATTTAAAATCAATTATTATTGAGTACTTATGTATTACCCCCATGCTGAAGCAATTTATTTCTTAAGATTAACTACCTGCCAGAGATTAGTCATCAAAGATTTTATGAGTTATGGTAGCTTGTTTGATACCATCCTAAGGAAAGTTGTAAAATTTTTTGGAAATGTGCCTATTGTTGTAGATGGAATGAGGTTGATGTGCAAGTACTCATTATTGTTTGTGTATTTAAAAAAAAATTCTTTTTTTTTATTGTAGCACAAATGCATCTGAAAAAAGAAATAAAAAATGGAGTTGCTGTTATTAAACTTGATTCGCCCAATTCAAAAGTATGAAAGTAATTTTTGTTTTTATGTAACGTTTATTCAGTGTTCTTTTTTTATATGAATCATTTATCTGAAAAGATAAAATTTCTAGAAGATTTATCTATTTTCCAGTATTGTTTTTTAAATTAATGGGTTTTCCTAAAAATACTTTTTACTACAGTTTGTTTATAAATGTAGTTCCTTAGGAGAAATTTTTAGTAAACATCACTTGAGTTCATAATGTGATAATATCTGAATACATGCTTTACTAACCCCATAACTGCCAAGAAAAAGGAATGTGATTCACACCTTCCAAGAGCCACTGTTTTTTACATAGGTTTGCTTAGTTATGCAGTGTTTTTGGAAGAAAAACAAAGGCTTAAATATGTATAGCAGTCTCTGAAATAAGTAAATCTTTTGCAAATACTTTCAAGGTCATTGTGTTGCAATCCAAAATTATTCAGAATAGTTTTGCTGATGGCAGCACAGTGTAAAGCAAGCATGTCAAACTTGTATGGTATCACGGGCCACAAGACCTATTTTATATCAAATTGAGAGCCGTATGTTTTTAATGTTGATGAAAAATTACTAAATATATTCAAAATAAATGTACTCACAATTTTTTTTAATAATAGCAAAAGAAGGAAAAAAAGTTATAATTAAAAGAAACATTCGGTGAGTTTTACCAATCTTATTTTTATTCTCCGTGAGTTTATTTTATAATACATTATTGTGTACCAATATATTGGCCAAGCTGCGAGTTTGACACCCCTGGTGTAAAGGATCTCACTTCAGAAATATGTATTTACACCACGGGCAGTTAAGGCAAGGCATTGGCTGAGCGAGGCAGAAATATATATATGCCTGTTGCAATTAAAGGTATAAATTTCAATAACTTTATAAGAAAGTAATTTCTTAGAAACTGGAAGAAAATTTCTAAAACTTTTGTACCTTTTCCTTTGATAAAATGCTCAAACTTTCTTGATTTTATGGTATGTGTGTATAAATATAAATTTTAGTTGGTATTTTAAAACCCCCAAATTTCCTGTATTTGTGCACTATCTCATTATTTTTGTTTGGGAATTATATGAGAGTAAATAACTTATAGATACACTTTATTAAATAGATTTCATAAATATTTATTTGTATGTATTTTCTGCATTATTTTTGTATTTAGAATATTTGAATTACTAATACATTTATGAAATTATAATTTATGTTTGGAAGAAATAAAACTTATGATTTAAATTTTTTTATGTTTTGAATTATTGTTTTATATTTATCTTGCTGATTAATATTGTGAATTACAGGTAAATACATTATCACGAGATCTAATGGAAGAAGTTAAAACAACCTTAAAGGGTATATGGTCAGATTCTAATGTTACAAGTGCAGTTATAATGTCTGGAAAGCCAGGCAATTTTATAGCTGGGGCAGATATAGGGTTTGTAACTTCTTTTGGTCAAATTTTTTTTGCTATTTAAACTAATAAATTATAATAATAAACCTGCTAGTAAGTTTTTATTCAAGGTTTAAATTATACATGAATTTTTTGTGTGCTATATTTATTGATTTATAAGTTTATATATATTTGTAAAGCTATTATAAATGATATATTGCTTACTTAATCTTAATATATGTTAAAAAATATTGTATATACACTCTTTGTGATCCAATTTTTAAAGGGATATCTTAGCTGTGTGAATGAAATTTGTTATTCAATTTGGGAAAAAAGACCAATCACACCAATTGATCTTCTGAAGTATTTAAAATATAAATTTGAGAGATCTTTTCAAGATTTTAAAGAAGTTTTTAATTAAAATATGAATTTTACTTGGAGATGTTCTATGAAACTGCTATCTTTTAAAAAAAAAATATTTTGGAATTTTGTGATGAATTATTAACATAGTTACAATATTGTACATTTTCATAATGATAATTATTGATTGCTTGGTTATGTAACATTTTGTTGGAAGTTTCTTATAAATATTATTTTCTGTAAAATTTAAAAAAAAACTTCACTCTTTAAATGCATACTTTTATTGCAAAGACTTTATTGTATCTTTTGATGTTTTTGTTTCCATTTAGCATTAAAATTTTTCTAACATAACTAAAAAATATTTTAAATTGTGATTTTTTTTTTGTGCTTTAATTTTATATATGTATTGATTTTTTAATTAAAAAATCATATTTAAGCTGTTTTCTCAGTTAAATAGGCAATAAATATGGAAATTGTCTCCAATATTGGATGCATTAGTATGAAATTTGTTTCTACTTGTAAGAGTTAACTACCATACCAATTAATCTTAATTTTTTTAAAGTTTATTTTTCCTATTTTTTCTCTTTAAATTTGCTCTTAAGAATGTCGGGTAATTAAACTACATTTTTTTTTCAAAATAATTGGCATAAAAACTTTTTATACTTTTGTTATATTGAAATATTGGGATTATAATCTCAGAATTTGATTTTGATTTGTCTGTGAAACAAAGAAAAATTATTTAAATGACAATGCCTTTTTAGAATGCTGGAAGCATGCAAAACAAAAGAAGAAATTACCACATTATCAAAAAATGGACAAGATATGTTACTAGAAATTGAAAATAGTAAAAAACCCATTGTTGCTGCTATTATGGGAACATGTCTAGGAGGAGGCTTGGAAGTATGTAGATATTGGGCATCTAATTACCAATGTCCTTTTTTTCTCCTTTCCTTTCTTTATTTTATTTTGTTAATATGCTGTACTTAAATACACCTTTAGTACTTATGAATGATAAATTACATTCTCTCACTATATATATGCATATAGTGGTTTTGTGAAGGCAGCTGTAATCACAGCAACTTTTTTATTTTTTAATTATAATATTAATTGAAAGAGTGGGATGAAAGAAAACAAGTTTTTCTTGTATATAAAAAACATTTTTCTCAAATTTTCTCCATATGTCCTCAAAAAGTTACATTCTTCAAAAATTATCTAATATTGGGGACTTTTCTGTTTTAAACATCCATGCAATTTTTATGCCAAATTGACATATTGACATTGTTTCTTTTCGCAATTTTTGACTTCAATGTAACTCAAAGCTGAATCAATCTATGGTATATCATTTTGAGAAAATTTATTAAAACAGAAAAGCCTGTAGAGTATTATGAAAAAAATAGAAAAAGTACCATTTGATTTTATGTGGATTAATTATGTAGGTTAATTTGTTGTCAGTCAAAACCTTTTTATTTTTGAAATTTCATTTAGTAAATTTGTACATTCCAATATATATTAAGACTGTCAAAAATGTTTATAACTGTGTTAATTTATTTCTTAGTTGTGTTGTATAATTAGTTGATGCAACTTTGATAATTTAGATGACATCTTATAATTGTGTTGCATTTTATGAAATACATGAAAATTGGTATTAAAATTGAAAGTTCTAAAACTCTTGGGTCTTGTAGTATTTTGTGTCAAAATTTTCACCTGGAGAACTTGTTAAAAATAATAAAATTGTATAGAGAGAGTATTTTGAGATTGTATGCTGTGATGCAACGGGCAAGAATAATTTCTTTGTTATCTTTTTAAAAGTTTGTAGTTTTACATGCATGTTCTAAATTAGTGATCTTCAAACTTTTTCAACTCATGGAATCCTTAGAACTTGAAGCCACTTTTGTGGAACCCCTAGAACTGTAAATTTTTTTCATGGCACCTCATTCCATACACATGCTCCAAAGAATATATTTCAAATTTATATTTAAAGTAGATCAACATGTTACATGTGCTTTATGTAAAGACAATTAAAAAAAAGTATTGTATTTATTATTGAACAATTCTAATCTAGTATTTTAAATATAATTTGTTTATTAATAATAATTTGTGATCCAAGTTTCCAATATGCATGCATTATTTTTAGTAACTAGGATATGGGCCTGCTTTTTTCACCCAATGTGTCAAAAGTCTAGGTCAATTGAGATTAAAAGCTTACATATTCTGAATTTAGTTTGTTTTTATACTTTTTTGTAGTCACTTACGTTGAGAAATATATTTCACTTAAACACAATGTTCTGATTGGCATTAAAATGTTTTTAACTATTGGAGAAATCCTGTGTATTTTGCATGAATTTGCAACCTAAAATTTAAAAAACTGTTCTTGCTTAAATTTGGATTTAACAGCGAATTTGTTGATAAGTTGTTTCCTCTGCTTCGTTATAGATGTCTTTTCCACAAATGCAAAAAGGTGCACTTTCTATTAAAAAACTATTAAATTTTTGCAAGACATGCTAACTAACGAGTATATATTCACAATCTAGCAGGAAGAAAATATATATAAAGATAAAAAATGTTGTAATGTTCTTTTATTATATAATAAAACTTTTAAAAATGTTTCAAAATAAAGCTATTATACAAAATTAAAAGTTTCACTTTTAATGACTAGGAGGGGGAATGAGCTTTAGATACTTATAACTATACAAACTTCATAGAGAACATCAATTCATTTTGCATACATATTTACTTCTCGATTTTTTGTGACTCTTGAAACACCTGGGTATGTCTTGTGGAATCCCAAGTTTCAGTGGAACACAGTTTGATGACCACTGTTCTAAATCTTTCAGAACTTTAACACTTTGAACAAAAGCATACAGCAGATGTTTCTCTGCATCAAAAATGGAAGACCCCATTAGAGATTTTTAAGGATCTTAGACATCAAAAGGTTTTTCATTTATCGAACCAATGAGATATTTTCTGAGACCAATTGTCTTCAGAACTGTACTAGAAGTGGTCATCTGTGCTTGGTAAAAACACCTGCTCTTGTCAAAGCAGTTAGAGAGAATTTTTGTCAAAATCCTTGTCGAAAGAAAATTCTTTTTGTTAAACAGATCATGCACATGTCAAAAAGAACAGTATGACATAGTAAATGAAGACTTTAGACTAAACTGTTATTGAAGAATAACTGTCTTGTTTTCTTACAAAGTAATTAAAGAGCCTGAGGTACCTTAAAGCAAAAGCATGATTACCACTGCATGCTCATAATGGCCACTGATGAATGTTGCTTACTGATGAGAATATTTTTCATGCTGAACAATCTTTCCACTACTGAAATAACCATGTATCCACATGTAATTCTCAAGAAGCTAAAGAGAAGGAAAAATGTGCTCTTGGTAGCTCATTATCTGGCTCCCATAAATGGTTTGGTATAGTGTCAGCTATGAAGGCACTTCAGAGATCCATTTTTTCAAGAAACCAGTTGAAAACCACATTAAAGTAACACTATCTTAAAACATGCAGTGAAACTCTTGAACATAAACTTATTCTATGGAAATGATTTAACTATTCAATGGCATCTGACTATTGTTCATAAAGCAAAATGACCCTGCAGTGCTTGAAATAGAATGTGGTGGATTTCATGCAACATAAGAGTTACCTTCTAGCCATTCAGATTTAAGCTTTTAAGACTATAAATCATGGTCAGTATTGCTGGCGAAGGTGTGCTAAAAATGGCATCCCAATGTGAACAATTGGTTTTTGAAGAAAAGCAATGATGGAAATTCCTGTGGAGTTCACATACGTCTCAATAGATGAGTGACCAAAGAAACTTAAAGCCTGTGTGAAGTCAAAAGGTGATGAGTTTGAATAAAAGGTACATTAAAACTTTAACAATATTTAATTTTAAATTTTATTACAAAGTTTTTTTATTTTGACTCCCTTATAATTGAATCCGAACTTATGGTAAGACTAGGCAAATATATATATTTAACTTTTGTAGCTTGGAAATATGTATGCTATACCAATTTTTGTTCTCATTTACTTTAGCTGTGTTACTACTAATGTACCAAGCTATTCAGATGTAGTTCATCCCTCCTTGTTTTCCAGATAAATTTTACTAACACTTTTTGCTACAATGCTACCATTTGTAGTTAGGTGGGGGTATTTTTTGCCAACATTATGAGGCTGTGTGCATATTCCTTATCATTAGCAATGTTCAGGAACAACCATTTCTGATTCAGAAAATAAATACTCCACTTAAATATTTTATGTTGTCCATCATAGAAAGAATTATTTTTTTTACTTGTTTTTCCCCCAATTTTTTAGAATGTCTTGGAAATTTTTTACAGACATGGATAACGATAGAGATTGATGATTTGATGGAAGATTTAGACAAAGGACAGAGTTTAGATAAAAATTAGAAAATAGCAGTTTTGGAAGATAATAATGAGGTTCATTTAGATGTATCAGCAGATTTTGATGAGAATGTAGAAATCTTATTTTCATGGCGAGAAGTAAAATGATTAGAAATGATAAATGTATTGCTGTTTTTAGAAAAAGTCAGATTAAAAGTTGATACCAGCAATTGTAAAAATGTATGTGTTTTTTTCAAACTGCTGCCGATGGATGAAATTTTTAGTTTGGGTTGGAGAAACTTATAGGTATACTTCAAAAATACTCTTAATCTGTATGGATAGATATTTAATAAAAGGAAACATGTACCTTCTGGGAAACTAACAGCTAATAATTAAATTTTTTCTTGGTTTGATTTTATTGATGAAATGCTCTGAAAAAGATAACTTGCAGGATAATTGGACAAGAAATATGATAAAAACTCTAGTTTTCAGAAAGGTTATGCCATGTAATTGTTTAATGATTTTAAAGTTTTATACTTTTCAATAGTAATTAAAAAGAATGCAGAGATTCTCCAACTTATGAGAGCCCATGGAAAATTTGGAAAATTCTTGATGGATTTTAATAAGTGTATTATCCCACAGAAAATTTATCTTTTGATGAAGTTATTAAATTTAGAGGAAGAGTGTTTGTTAAACTATATATTCCAAAAATGTAAACAGTGGTGGTTGAAAATATGTATAAAATTATAGATGTCATTGGTTATACTTATAATATGAGTATATTTGGGTAAAGAAAAATTAAAAGAAACCCTTTCAACTCTTTTTTTTTTTTTACTGCATCAATGACAGTGTTTTTAAAGGCAATAAGATTATTATGGATAATTTCTTTTTGGTACCAGAACTTTGTTGGGACTTTTTAAAAGAAAAAAGATTAACTCTTGTGGAATAATACAATCTGATAGAAAGCATTTTTAAATGATTTGAGCTTCTTTTAAAATGAAACAAGGCAATCTTGCCACTAAATTCTGCCAAGGGATGACAAACTTGTGTTGAAAAATAAAAGGAAAGTGCATATGCAGACCAACATGCACAGTTCCCCATATTAATTTTTTATTGAGGAACAAAAATATATTTTAAAAAATTTGAATGTGAATGGTGGCAGATTACAAGCACAGGAAAAATGTTGATTTAGGAGATCATATGACATCCATCTACACTTTAACTGAAAAAACTGGGTAGAAAAAAAAAAAGATTCAGTAGCATCATTGATATTGCTCTGTTTTAAATGTGTTTCTCATATTAAAGCCATAACAAACATCAAAATTCAGTTAAAAAACTTAAAATGAACTTATTAACATTTCTGATAGAAAATATAAATCATAAAAATGCAGAGCCTTTGGTAATTGTAAACAAATGATGGTACCCAATTAGCCAAGGAAAAGGAAATATGAAAAATTACTATAATCTGTGACATGCAATATGGCTGTTGTTTTGCAACTGTTTCAAAGAACACCACACAATTTATTTACATTACTAAAAAGAAAAGGAAAAACCAGCAGACAAAAAATGGCTATTTTGAGGCAAAATTTTTAAAGGCAGAATTCGCTTTTTTACATTTTTAAAATAGACATTTCTAAAACATTACTTACTGTAACTTTTTCAATATAAAACATAATTTAATTTTAGAAACAAAAGAAAAAATGCTTTTCAAACGTTAAAAAATAAATGAATATATTTTTTCCCTTTAAAATTAAAGATTTAGAAAATATCAAATGTTATGCATTATTTCCATTGGCATATGTAAGATTAGGGTACTTGTGAATATTATACTGTCCACCAATTCCCTTGTTGAAAAACTTTGCCAAATGCTGGGATAAGCAGCCAATAGTGGGATATTATTCCTGTGCATGTTGAAACATTATAATCTTGTTCACGCTTGCTCGAATATAAAAACCATTTTTTATAAGTAGTATCGTTCCCGTGCATGCTCAAACACAATGTTAATCATGTATGCTAAAAAATATTGTATATATATAATTTTTTAAAATTTGTTAAGAAAAGGTTCCTAATTCTAATCAATTTTCTATTGGAAGAGAAAGCAGTGGAAAATATGGCCTTTTACCCAAAGACTTTTGGTTTTTGTAAAATGAGAAAACAAAAAAAGGGGAATCTGCAAGACAGCATTTACATTCGTTCTTTGACAAAATTATGTGATATCTCTGCATACAGAACTTCATGATTTTGAATACAGTTACAGTTTTAGCTGCCTGAATAGTCTTAATTATTCGATCTTTTGTTCATTTCAAGCGTGCTTTAGTTAAATACTGTGTTTAATTCTTCTAAATTTTCACCCATTTATATATCAATGAGTTTGTATGGAAGTAGCATGTGTGGAAATAATGATAGTATTTAGCAACATTTTTTGATTTTGCAAAATTGGTCAATCGTATCATTTGTGAGTACCAAAATTAATGGAATTTTGGCTTTGTTTATTATGCTTAAGATTTACTCAGTAACTTCAAAGTGTCTTCAGTTAATTGTTTTTTTTTTATCTTGCTTATGTTTGATTACAAAAAGGATGAGCAGTCATAGTCCCAAACTTTTGGTTGTAATTGTCAAGTTGAGTTCGAGTTTTGGTGCAATTGAAGACCCATTGTTAAAATCTGTTGGGGCTGAAAGACCTCACATTGACTTGGTGGGGAAATTTAATGAATGAAACCAATTCAGATGTGTCATCCGTGTCACATGACTGAGGTTTAAAATTATGATGTTCATGAGCAATAATCTTTGCTTTGGAATGGGATGTTATTAATAAAAGTCAAATCAAAATTTATCACAAAATATTTGGAATGCATTGATTTCATTGTGCACTAAAAAGGGCTTTAATTTGGAAAATAAAATGATTAGCAAAATAAAATTTTAAGTGTTTTTTGTAAAATTTCTCTATAGTCATAATATCTAAGTGATCATGGTCATGAACTCTTGGTCATCATTGTCAAGTCATGCCTTTGACAGTGCTGCTGGAAACCTTTGTAGAGTGCTGATGCACATTAAATCTGTTGAGGCTCAAAGTCATTCCCTTCCATTGGCATGGTGTAAGTTTGGAGAGAGGTGTACCAGGTCATGTTCTTGACACTTTACCATGGTTCAGAATTATTAGGTCCATCACCAATAGCCTTCTTGCTTTAAATTGTGTGGTAAATTAAAATCAAATCACATTCTAAAATTTTTCCTTCTGTTGAATATTTTGTTAAAAGGTTTTGAAAACATGAAATGATATCTATTATGTGGTTTTTATTGTTTCCATTGAATCTAGAAGCTTTAAGATTAAGACAATAGATAGATGCACTTTTACAAAATGCTACTACATGCTAATTTATATAATATGTATGAGCAAACCCTGAAATTATTACTAGTTTATGATTGAACACCCACACTCTCAGGGAATGTATTCATGTGATTACAGAAGCTGTTAACTTAATAGTCAACATATTTAAATGTTATTTTAACCTATTTATTTGTAGAAAATATTTTAACAGTATGGTTCACTATTTTAAAAGTTAATTTATGCAACTCACAATCCTTAATTATTATAAATTATTTTATACTTAATACTCTAAATATTTATTTGTGCTATTTTTTTTTAACATGAAACTATTTAATAAAATTTAAATTTTTTTTTTAGTTCTAAAATTATTTTTACGCACAAATAATTACCATAAAATGAATTATTAATCTTTTTGTAATATTTTTTTCATACTTAAGTAATGGATACAATAAAATCTTTCTTCAAAATAAGTTATAGTAAGCAATTTGTGGAAGTTAAAAAAAATGCAAATTAAATAAAAGTAAGAAATATAATCTTTTTTATTCATATGATTACTGTTCAACATATTAATATAAAATTGACTTTCTTGGTATGACTAAAATGCTCTCTCTATATATATATACATCAAACTGTAGAAAATATCAAAATTTGCTTAAAAAAGACATGCATGTTAAAAAAAATTAACTGTACTCATATAATCAAAACGTGTGTTTGAAAGTTTGTGAGTCATTCAATTAAAAGTAGAAACCAAGAATGTAGAGAAAAATATTACTCGTGAATAATTACTGACTAAAAATCAGCAACTCTTACCCTCTTCCTTTTGTAACATAAAAACCTTAACAATGCCACAAGTGGCAAAAATGGACGCAGAATATTTCCCAGTGAAGGGAAGAATTTTTCTTAACAGTATCAAATGTACCAAGTAGAAGGTTATTTTACTTCAGTTTCAGCCAAATTTTAAAGGTCAGTAAAGTAACTTATCCAAGTTGAGTTCTGAATTAACCTTTCCAAATAAAGCATACAGATAACAATATTTTATTCATGAAACCTATATTTATATGTAACAACTTTGCACATTTTGTATATAAATCAACTTTTAAATCTTTTCAGGTTGCTTTAGCTTCTCATTATAGAATAGCTGTGAAAGACAAAAAAACAGGATTGGGCCTTCCCGAAGTGATGCTTGGCCTTCTTCCTGGAGCTGGGGGTACTCAACGATTACCAAGACTTGTCAGTATTTTTTTCTGTAATAGTTGATTTTAAACTTGAATTCTGTAAATACTTATGTATGTTAGAAAAAAATTATATTATATTAATTGCATAGATTTTTCCATTTTTGAAGGATTTTTAATTTACTTTTTGCAATTGATTTCTTCAAATATATATATATATATATATATATGGTTTACACAACAAAGATTATCTGAAATTTAAAAATTTCTAGAGGAAAAAAAATGTTTCAGTAAAAAAATTTGTTTTTTTAAAAATATTTCAGCATTTTATAGAATTTGAAATTAAGTTAAGAATTTGTGTCTCATTGTTCTTTTTTGAAACTTTCATGCTTTCATAAAATTGCCCTTGTTAATGAAATACATTTCTGTGCTATGAATGTTTAATAATAAAAGTTCAATGTATTAATATATTATTAAATTTTTTTAAATAATAAAAGTTTTACAACATTCATTTTAATTTGCAGTATCATGCAAGTAATAAATTTTGAAGTAAGTTTTTTCATGACTAATTATTTATAAATTGGATAAAATTCATATCAGTTTTATTAGTACCATTATTTTATAAGTAAATTTGCGTGGTTCTTTTCTTTGGTATTAGGTTTCATTACCCGATGCCTTAGACATGATGCTTACAGGAAAAACGATACGACCAGATAAAGCTAAGAAAATGGGTTTGGTGGATTTAGTAGTTGAACCGTTAGGTAATTTTTCTTTAAAAACTATTTGAAATCAAAAGAACTTATTTAACTTTATCAAAATTTAAAATGTTTATTATTCTATAGGACCTGGTTTAAAAACTCCAGAAGAAAGAACAATGGAATATTTGGAAGAAGTGGCTGTTCAAATTGCAAATGACTTGGCTACAAAAAAAATGAAGATTAATCGAACTAAGTCTTTAATGCAAAGTAGGTTAATGTTTCAAGCTAAATGCATTATTTATTATCAAACGTGTTAAGTGTCAGAAATATTCTTACAATTTATGTTCTTCTAGGAGTTCTAAAGGCTGCTTTGAATTTGAAATTTGTTAGAGATCAAATATTTTCAAAGGCCAAGCAACAAGTAATGAAGCAAACCAATGGATTATATCCAGCTCCTTTAAAAATTTTAGAGGTATTTTTTGCTTTCCCTTTTTTAATAGGTCTTCTTTTTAGTGAGGATTAATTCTAGGTCTAAAGAGGGACAAAAAGCAATAATAGAAGAAAACACTGTTACATGAAAATAAGAATTTTTTTAATTGAAGAGAGGAGTCTGTCTTTTTCTTCACCCTTTTATTAAATTTTACAAATGTTTTCAACCATGTTTAGAATAATTAATTCATGAATTGCAATTTTTATAAAAAAAAAATTATGTGACTAACTAGGTTCAAATAGTAGTCTTGCACTGAGAAACCTGAAGTTATAGATTTCAAAATAAACATGCTAACTGTAATAAAGTGTTTCATACGAAAATAAAAGTATTGTTTAACAAATATAATTTAATACCAAATCAAAGCAATCTAATAAATCTTGTATTGCTGTAAGAAAATGTTTTTATTTTATCTGTGTAGATTGAATAATTATTGATTAATATTTAATTGCTGTATCATGATTTTTGAAACCTGACAATGTTCATTCCTTTAATTTAGATATAAGTTAATGTCATGTGAAATGTTTTATGAGTGTAAAAGTTTGAAAGTGTAAATGAAGTACAAGCTTTACTTGTTTGAAATTAAAAAAATATTTGTATTTATATATTTTAGCTTTAAAAAAGATTTTTCCTTATAGGTTGTTCGTACAGGTTTAGAAAAGGGTTTAACTGCTGGTTATGCTGCTGAAAGTGATGGATTTGGCACATTAGGAATGACTACTCACTCAAAAGCTTTAATTGGTTTATATAATGGACAAACTTTGTGCAAGAAAAATCGTTTTGGTACACCAACTAATCCTCCAAAGTAAATATATTTTGCATTAAAAAAAAAAGCAAGTTATTTTTAAAATTTTTATCTATAATTGCGTTTTTGAAATATCTTAATGAAATTATTTAGTTAATGAAATTTGTTATCTTTGCATTAAATTTTACATTTAGGGTTGCTTTTGCAATTTATTATGGATGATTTAAGTCAAATACGGAGCGTAATAGTTTCAAATTATTTTAAAAAATTTGTTTCACAGTTAAATTAGAATAATGTATCCTTAATAAATTTTCTTCCTCTTTTTTCTGAATTTTTGTTTTAATAAACTAATTCTACTTCCATACAATTCAATAAACATTGAATACATGTACTTGTTCCTTTTTTTAAAAAAAAAATGGCATTATAAGTTGGATGATTAATCTCTACAATAAACACAAGACAAGAGTATATAAAAACTTATATATAAAAAAAATTAATCGGCTGATATGCGGGAAAATATTGAACACTAGCTGTACCTGGCCATATGTTGCTGTGGCTCAGTATTGTTAGATGAAAAAGAAAAGAGAAGGGCATGTTTCGAACCTTGTATTGCTTTTGGATGCATGTGCATTTATATCAGGATCAATAGAATTATACTGGTGATTGACTTCAAAACATTTGAAGTTTGCTTTTTTTGAATAAATCTGTTTTATATGCTTTCCAAAAACTAGAAAAATTCATGCACCCTTTTTTCAATATTCTGCTTTATTTCTTCCAAAAGAATAACTGCCTTTTTATTTGGAGTACTTTACTATAGTACTCATTGGTTTCCTGTCCAATCCCATTGAATGTCCATTGTTCTGGCAGCTCTTTTCCAGCCTGAATTTTCCTTTTAGAGAAAGAAATTTCTTTATTTTCCACATCTTTGTCAAGTCCATTGATCTTGTTCTGTCTTTTGAATAAAAGGCTGTGTACCAGGCTTATTTTAAGTAATTTTTCCTATTTATCACAGTTTCATTGACTTAATCCAACTGATCTCTTCCCCATTCAATGGATGTAAGTTCTGTGGACCGCTGTAAAGGATTTTTAGTACAGTTATTAAATTTATTTTTGATTCATCTTGCATATATTCAAATTCCTATTTGCTTGTAGTGACTTTTCATGTTATATCTTCATTGTTTTTTAAAAAAAATATAAATGAATATTTTGCCTGTTAACACATACTTTTTTCAAATAGAATGATTCTATATTTTTGGAAATATATTCCTCTATGTTCTCTCCCATAGAAGGTAGATCCCAAATTATAATTATTTTTCACAACAAAATTAAGAAAAATATTACAGAAATTATAAACAAGGTTATTGTTTTTGAGCATGTGCAGTCATGATTATTGAGTTCAAATGTGCATGGAAATGGTACAACCTGAAAAATGTTTATTATTTTCATGCATGGGGGAAGAATGTTAATGTTTGGGCATACCCTTCTGGTGTAGTTTTCCACTATTGGCTGCATGTTCTAGCATTTGCAATGTCTTTTCATTTGACTAAGTTAGTCAATGGTGAAATATTCAAGTTAAAATTTTTTTTTTTATGATTGAATTTTGTAGAAAAACATGTATTTTCTTTAGAAAACTTATTTTTTAAATGTAAGCTATCTTGTATTGTTTATGATATGTCTAAATTAAAATCCATTTTTTTAAAATAGAACTATTGCAGTTTTGGGTGCTGGTTTGATGGGGGCCGGCATAGCTCAAGTTAGTATTGATAAATCATACGATGTCTTATTGAAAGATGTCAGTTCTGATAGCCTTACACGGGGACAAAACCAAATTTTCAAAGGATTAGACTCTGGAGTAAAAAGGAAAAGAATATCTGCGTGAGTTTGCATTGCAATCTTAAAATTATTTTATTTCACATTCCAATGTCATCTCTAATTGATGGGATTATTATTGAATTGTATTTGAATTTTACAGTCATGATAGAGATAAATACATGTCCAAGTTGAATGGTGTCTTGAACTATGACAGCAAGTTTAAAAATGTAGACATAGTTATTGAGGCTGTTTTTGAAGATCTTGGTATTAAACATAAAGTCATAAAAGAACTTGAACAACATATACCTGAACACTGTATCATTGCATCTAATACATCTGCCTTACCAATTCATAAAATTGCAGAAGCCACCAAACGAGTGGATAAAGTAAGTTTTTGCTTATTTTGTAAGAATTATAATTTTATTATGTCTTAATTTATTGATTTACTAATTTAGAAATTAATTTCCTTTCAATATTTGAGATTTTAATGTTTTAGAAAGGAACAAATCAGATGTTCAAAATTACAAACACAGATATTATATTAATGTTTAAAGTTTTTTCCTAAGGAGATGAAATGTTACTATTCAAATATTTACATGCTTTTTTAATTCATGCGCATCATGTTCCTCAATAGATGTCTAATTATTTAAAAAGCTTGTATTGTTTAATTTTAAAAAGCTTAAATGTTAGAAATGTGAATAGTCAGTACATTGTGTTTTATGAAACTGTATCTTTTTTTAAAAGTCATTTTTGTTTAAAATTTCAATTAAAAAAATTGATCTTTTTGAAAAGTTTTAACTTTTTAATTAAGAAATATTTTGTATTCCAATCTCTTATACTTAAAAATAATTGTTGTTTGGGCGGTATTGCATTTAAGGAATGTCATTTGAAGTATTGTAATTTTAAATAGGTCATTGGAATGCATTATTTTTCACCAGTGGATAAAATGCAGCTACTAGAAATTATCACTACGGATGCCACTTCAAAAGATACGGCAGCAGCAGCTGTAGATGTTGGTCTTAAGCAAGGGAAAGTTGTTATTGTTGTAAAAGATGGTCCTGGATTTTACACAACTCGAATACTATCACCTATGCTTTTTGAACTTGTATTTTTATTGCAGGTGGGTGTGGAGAAATGAAGAAATATTTTTTAACTGTGTGCATGTATAGAATTGTTAGTTATACAAAAAATTTTTGTTTTGATGAGTGATTTAATTTTAAAATCCTATCCTGTTATGTTATGCTGAATTAAGATAGTTTAAAAGTTATCAATCATATATATCATGTTCATTTTCAAGTTCTTGTCAAGAATGTGTAAATCTATAATAAATAAGTTTAAAATCTTTTATATAATTTCTTGAATTTTTTAATAATTTGGAATGAATTATTCATCTATCAGTAATGATTATTGTATTTTTAAGTACTCTCCTTTTTCTTTCCTAATATTTTTAATTATTATATCTACTAATTACCAACAAGAACTTAAATAATCTGAAGTTTATATATTTCATTTGTATATAGGAAGGCATTAGTCCTAAGCGCCTTGATGCAGTAACAAAACAGTTTGGATTTCCTGTTGGTGCAGCTACCTTGGCTGATGAGGTTGGCTTGGATGTATCTGCACATATTTCAGACTATTTATCAGGAGTTTTTGGTGAAAGATTCGTTGGCAAAGCAAATACAAATGTTTTGAAGGACATGATATCTGCAGGCTTTCTAGGTATGACTTTTTATAACAGTTATAATGATCAGTTCTTGTGGCTTAGGGTTTTGCAACTCCAGGATCAGTGTTTTTTCCAATCTCAAAATCATGTGATTAAAATAACTTATCCCAAGATCTAGTTTTTGTCTGAAATATAGTTAAAATTTTTTTCTATTCAAAATTTTCTAAGAATTTAATTTTCAGAAAATGTATATATATATATATTTTTGTTGTTAAAATTATATTCGAATCATTAAGATATTATATACCATTGAATTCATATACGTGTAGGCGCAAAGCAGCCCAACACATGAATTAAGAATATTTAAATATATTTAAAATACCTCACACAAATACAATCAAGCAAATATTCGAAATCATATTAAACCTAGACTACGACATCACATTTCAAAATTTCAATGGCGAATAAAAATAATGAAGATCAACGTTTTCAAGCGAAATTAAAATTGTATAAGATAAAAATTATAAAATATCCAAGTGCAACCTCGGACTTGGGACCGATAAGTGGGGTTAAACTAGTTTAATGGCGCCAACCTTCCCCCTATTGCAACTTGGTAAACAAATCTGGAAATATCCAAGTTCTCAAAAATTTAAAAATTTAAAATTAATTTTAGAACAAAAAAGGATATTTCCTATAGAGAAATAAAAAGACCTATAGAGGATTTACAAAAACACTTCATGATAGTTTACTTGGATAAAGTCCCAGGAAACTATGCAATCATATGCAAATATTATTACAGTAAATTACTAAATTATCATATACAAAATAATAATGCATATGAAGTAAACACATTTTGTATGAAAGAAATTAACAACAGATTATTAGCATTTTGTAGACAATTGGATATTTCTAACAGTAGTATTAAATATCCCCATATATTTTTGACTCTCAAATTTCATAAAAATCCAGTCAAATTCCGCAGTGGAACAAATGGATTCAATACTTATATATCCAAATCGGGAAGAATTTTACAGAACATATTACAGGATACAATAGACAAATTTAAAGATACTTCTACTATAAAAAACAGCTATGATGTAATAAAGAAGGTTGAGCAACAAGGGGTATTTTCAGTACATGGATTCGATTTTGAAGACCTATTTAACTCTATCAAAATAGAAGATATGATTCAGATACTTACAGATGCATATGGGAAATATGGTTTAAATAATTGTATTGGTTTTGAAAAGTTCAATATACTAATTATATTTGTAATACAGGAGAACTTCATTATTTTTGATAACAAACTTTACAAACAAATAAAGGGCTTGCCTCAGGGTGGCCCTGCAAATAATAGTCTTGCTAACTTATATTTACACCATTATGAATCAGGTCGAAGAAATGATCCATCATGCCTTTTGTTGAGATATATAGATGATTTAATTGTTATTGGGTCGAGACAGGGAATTTAAACCTAACATTGATTTTTATCCGGATTATTTAAAATTGATACAGACAAATTTTAACTCGAACAAAGTTGAATTCTTAGATTTAGATTTACATATCATTGACAACAAACTATATAGCAATATTTATGATAAAAGGATGCATTTAACTTTAATGTTATAAAAGATACCAAACTTCAATAGTTGCATACACATATCAATATTTAGAAACATAATTTTAAATTTCTTGATGAGAAATAATAATTTAACTACACATAATATTGATAAGTTCAAGAACATTCAGAAATTTTTATTTAATTGCATACAGAGTGATTATCCCAACAACTTCTTGAAATCATACATAGATCAAAAACATTTTTTAAAAATCTTTTTAAACTCATAAAAATTGGCAACTTGCGACAGATTCCACGATAGGTTTTGCGAAATGCACAGATCCACCACACAACATTACGTCCACAAAATCAGCTTGTTAGTGGTCCAGCTGTGAAGAATATGTTTATTCCACACACAGGTTGCATTTTGATACACACACATACCAACGTTTACACAACTATACTTTAAAATTATTAGTGACCAACCAAAATTTCCATGACCAATCAAAAAACTTTTTGAATGCAATCTGGCTTGCATCTAATATTACATATTTAAACTCAAAAGTAAGAATATTGACCTTTTGGGTTATAGCGTGGCATTAGTGGGAGTGATGAATAATGTAGGAGAAATGAAAAATTGAGAAATTGGAATACCGTTCATCGATTTCATTTATTAATAGGATGATTTGGGGTGAGTTTTTTTTATGATGATTTATGTAATCTGTTTTGGTGTTGTTAAACATTTAATTTTTGAATATACTACACTCTTGTTTTGAATTTTCAAACTTTTAAGGTTTTTTCATTCTATACAACCATTTCAAGGATCAGTGCATATTCTTTGATTTTTTTATGGGGGGGGGGGTTATTATGCACCAAGTTTTAGCATTTTAACATTTTTATGTTATATCTTTCAGAATGCAATGGCGAATAGTTTAATTTTTTTAAGTATTGAAAAGAGAAATATTTTTTAAATTTTTAAAAGAAAAGTTTTTTTAAATTTTTGAGAACTTGGATATTTCCAGATTTGTTTACCAAGTTGCAATAGGGGGAAGGTTGGCGCCATCAAACTAGTTTAACCCCACTTATCGGTCCTAAGTCCGAGGTTGCACTTGGATATTTTATAATTTTTATCTTATACAATTTTAATTTCGCTTGAAAATGTTGATCTTCATTATTTTTATTCGCCATTGAAATTTTGAAATGTGATGTCGTAGTCTAGGTTTAATATGATTTCGAATATTTGCTTGATTGTATTTGTGTGAGGTATTTTAAATATATTTAAATATATATATATATATGAAATATGTACTTAGAATTTTTTTGTGGAATTATAAGTGCTATAAAGTAAAAAAAAAATATGCAGCTCTCATTTCTCGTATGGGAGATGTCACACAGACCTAAGTGGTTTCCTGCAATAGTACACGTTAATATAAGCAACATCTCAAGAATAGATTTTATCACAGTTTCTTTTTCAATTAAACTGCATAAATTAATAGCAAATCTGCCTGAAATATTTGAGGTTTCAAATCCCACTGCATTACTAACAGCTCACGCAACTGGATCTTCTATTTCAAATAAGGTAACACTTGAAATTAATGCACACTCTCATTCAATACCTGAATTAATTTGTACATGAAAACCATTAAGTGTAGCAGAAGAACTAGATAAAATTACCAAAGAGGAAAATGCACCACTGTCATCAAAAATTCAAAAAGAAATTTCACTTTTTTGAAAATGGAAGGAGATGATAACGCCTACTAGTGTAGAGTCTGAAAGAGAATTTTCTTTGACTGGACAATTTGTAACAAAAATAAGAAGCTGTTTGAATGATGAAATGCTGGACGAGTTGTGTTTTTAAAGGCTTATTTACAGAAACAACAGAAATTATGAAATGTTTTTTTAATTTCATTATATACAATTTTTATTTGTTTATGATAAGTTAAGTTTTGTTTTTATTTGTTTCAATAAAAATATATTAAACAAATTTTTAATTATGTTTTCAGTTTTATTTTGCTATTTTAATTATGCTTAAAGTGTAAGTATTTTTAATAAATAGTCCAATCCTAATCTCAGGATTTGGATAATGTAATCCTGAAATCCCAGGGTTGAAAACATAACACAGGATTGCAAATCCTATTGTAGTTCTTAAACTGTGGTCCATGGACTTCTTGTGATCCCCAGTGCTTATGTAGAGGGTTGGCAAAAGTCTTTCATGGAATGTTGAGGTTTCCTTCTTTTACAGACCCTGAAAGGTCTTGTGGAAAAATTGAAAATGTGCCATTCCTAGACTAGATTACTGTATTGCTCCCAATGAAAAAATTCTACTAGAAAATGTATTTCAATCAAGAATATTCATTCTGTTTTTTACTGTTTGCAATTACATAGTGTTTATTTTCAAAAAATAGAAACACATGTGCAAAGATTAACCCTTTAACTGCCACCAGTGTATATAGCCATCCTGCTCAACCAGTATATTGAGTGCCCCAGAAGTATATATGTCTTTCTGAAATACGATTTTCTTTTTGCTTCCTTCAGTGCAACTATTCCAAAGGCCTTGAAATGCAATAAAATGACCTTTCCAGTGTTTGCAATTTACTTATTTTAGAGAAAAATTTGCTTATTTGTGCCTCCCCCAATACACTGCATATGCATGTGAAAAACGTACGACTATGTGAAAAACAATGGCACTGGGGGGGGGGGCAAATTGCTTAAGTTTTAATCAAGAGTTAAGGGGTTGAAAACTGAATTCTTAGTGTGCCATTACCATAATAGTTGTATCCTTCTTGTAGGGTAGAATCAGAATTGAGACCGCAGATTTCAAATATTACACCTGATAATAACAGCACTTGTAAAAGAAATGTAGTACCATCCTTCTCAAAAAACTTAAATCAATACAAGTACATTATTTATTTGAAATTAGTATTTTGTAATAAAAAGGAAAAATGTTAAAAAGTATAAGTAGCAGAGGCAATCTTAGTATTATTGAGGAATCTTTAAATCATTCTACCATATGTTGAGATTCAGGGAGGGGTGTTAAATATCTTGAGGGTCTGCAATGTTAGGCTGATACATAAGAAGGGGGGGGGTGATCAAAAGTTTAAGAACTGCTGACCTACTCTAATGATATCCTCATTAAGGGGTTTCATATTTACATATATTTACTTCATAAAAGGTGTTATCTTCTTTTGTCAACTTTTATATTAAAGCTGTCATTCCATGAGAATTAGCCCATGTGCAGCTTTATAGTGTGACATAGTGTAACTCCCTCACCGAAATGTATGAGAGCTTGAACTTGACACCAAGCATATTTCCTTGCAGAAAAATCTCAATTTTCATGCAAAGTTGTAAAATTCAAATTTATATTTCTGTTTATAATTTAGCATTTTTGGGTTTTTAATATATTCCATGTATAAAATTTTTCCTTTTAACATGTAAAGAGCTCATTTAGTATTATGAAACTCATTTCATATGGAAAAAAATAGATCGACTTGAATAATAGGATATTCATGGGGGGGGGGATAAAATATGTTGCTATCTGTAGGATAGTGAAACTAGAGTATAATATTAGTTGGAGTACTTTTATATCTGAAAAAAGAATTCAAAATTCTGCTCCTATTCTTTAACATTAAGTGAAGATTACTTAAAATGAAAATTAACAAATTATGAGAGAGAAATGAACTTATACCTGCATTAACAAAATAGTATAATAAAATTTTGCAATACAAGACCCACTAAAATTAAAAATATCTTATGGTTTTTAAAACATTTTTTGTGTTAAAATATAAAGTTTGTCTTAAATTAAGCCTATTATATGAAACTTTTTATTATGATTTTGAAAGTTTTAATTTTTGTTTTGAAAATTCTGTGTCTGACAATATATGAAGGAACTGTTAGGAATAATGTGCTATTTTCCTACCATTACTATTAATGAGAGATGCGTATGTATCTGGTAATATACCAAAACATAAATAAGAGTTTTTTCATAGTTTTGTATCACTTGGAAGTTTTGAATAGGATTCTAGCTTTCTGTGTTTGCTGTGTGTAATTTCCGTTGTCTGCTAATTGTTTTTCTTTCTTTTCAATGTGATAGCTTTATTTTCTCAGTATAATACTATATGAACAATATTAACAGAAAATCATTTGTCAATAGGGAGGATGGTTTTTTAATGGATTAAAATTGTGTTGCAGATAACTTGATTTGGATATACTTGGATGGATTTTAAAAAGTTCACAATCCTTTGTTGGAGAACTCATACTCATAATTACTATTATTTTTGTGTTATCCGTAAAATCTAATTTTTGAACAATTGAAATGCATAATACAGAGTTCATTTTGTTATTCAATAAAATATTTTTGCAGGTGCACTGAAATTCATGATTTTTTAAATATAACTTGGCACATTCATTTCTCTTGCTAATTGTGATGAGGTTTTGTGGAGATTTAGACAGTTGATATTTGACATAAATAGCTGTTTTTTAAAGAGTAATTTTAGTTTACATTGCATTCTAGAAAAGATAAATTTTAATTTCTTTCTAATGTAAAGCATTGGAAAGATTTTGCTTTTTAATCATCATCCAGTGTATGCAGTCATCAGTGAGATAACGTACACCCCCGCACCACAGAGGGCTCAAAGCATGATTGATGCCAAGTATGTACTCTTTGCAAGATTTGATTTGGGGTCCAAAATCTGCCTTTGCATGGGGAGGGGGCTAATATTGTTTGCTTTGCCACTGGCAGTCATCCAGTCATCATGCAGTATTTTATCTTTTTAAGGTCGTTATTGTAGATCTCCACAAATTGCATTGAATATCATTGTTCCACCTCCTTGCAATAGCTTTTTGAGTTCATTGAATAAGGAAAAATCTTGTTGGGGAAGATTGGAAGCATAACATAGAATCAGAACAATTTTAAAGCCACATAACTTTGATTTCTCAACCACACTTCAGGATAAGTGTGCAAGTGCATCACTCGCAAAATCATTGATAATACCCATGTTTATCACCTTTGACAATCAGACATCACTGGTTTTTTTTAAGAGCATACAATTTTCTCATCAATGTGCAGTAAAGGCATTAGTGAGGGTAAAACTTCTCCAGATGGTCTATTCAGATGACTCCATGACAGTCTCAAAAAATTTAACATGAACTTACTAGCAGATTTCTATACTTTAGCTCTCTTGAGAGGTGACGAGTCTCTGTGCATCCATTCCTTGCTCATCTCTCTGCTTTTGGGATTCTATTGATAAATCCTAAATTCATCCATAGTTAGAAGGTGACAAAAAAAAAATCCTTTTAGCCTTGTTCCAAAAGATTCAACTTTTCTTCTCAGGTGTTGCATGTTTGCTTGAAGAAAAGTTCATAATTATGCAAGCCAGCGTACTGACAACTTTGACAAGTGCAGTGTGAATAATTTTTCTCACATTGCTGAAACTAAGATAATTTTCTTAATTTAAATGTCTGCTCTTTGGTTTAATAAGATATAAAGCCCTCCACTTTCTTCACCGAAGCAGTATTTTCTGTAAGAGACTTGTAGCCAGTTTGAAAATTTCTTTTCCACCTCACAAAAGTGTCACTTGATAGGCTGTCATTTCTATAACAGCTATCATATGGTTGTGGATTTTTTTGGTCCTGTAAACTTTAAAATGAAGGAATTTAACCCTGTCCTATGCTTTAGGGGTCAAACTTGTATTAAAGATTTTGGTAGAAACTTGGATAGCAGGAGTCAGATTCGTAGAGTGACTTTTTGGCTTATTGCTTTCTTATGTCTGCTATTCTCATGGAGGAAAAGGATAAAAAAATATAATGATGAAAAAAATTGACATGGTAGGATAAAAAAATTGTAAGTGGATTAAAATTTAATATTTTGAATAATTTTAAAGGAATTGCAAATTTAAATTTAGGGAAAGGATTTAGTAAAAAGGTCATGAAGTAAAATAAGTAAACAAACTTTCAGTCAATATATAAATATTATTTTATGTGAAGCTGCAGTAAACGGTTTCCCCAAAACTATTCCTACCAGATCTCTTCTCAACAAAAACACATGGTTACCAAATTTCAAGTCTGTAGGTTTAGTAGTTAAAAAAAAGGAAATTTTTTGAGTCTTAACACCCTTGTAACCCTCATCTGGAGTCAATTTCCTTAAAACCCATTCTTAATGAATCTACTCAACAAAAGAAACATGTCTATGAATTTCAAATTTGTCAGTTTAATAATTTCAGGGATCTTGTGATAACCAAGTTCTTCTAAATATATGTAGAGAAATATGTATTATCTTTTATGCATCTTTAACCCGCTCCTTGAGAGCTAATTTCCTCAAAACTTGTTCTCAGTGGATGTCAGCTCAAGAAAAAAACATGGCTGCCAAGTTTCAAATCTGTATATCTAATAGTTCTAATGATCACATGTGAGTCTCTTTTCTACTATACAGATTATTTACATTCTTTTGAACAAAGGCTTGCAGACTGCAATTTCTATTAAACTATTGTTTATTTATGAAATATAATTTTGAAATTATATATGTCATTTAGTATGAAATATAAATTTCATTATATATATATATATATGCAAGGAAAAAGGATTAGATTAGTGTTTATACATATTCACAAGAGCTGTATCAGGTAAAGAAAATGACTGTATCACAAGTATTTACATTTCGGAAAATTTCCTATTCCTTGGTCATTTTAATGAGCTAAATATCACAGGCAGAGATCAATCATGCTGTGAACTGTTTTCTCCAATATGTTAGTTACTTCAATCTATAGCTTCCTTTTGAAACTAAACAAATCAACATTAATTACTGCAATTCACAACATTATTATATAAGGATCAATAAATATGTACAATTTATCTAGATATCTGTTATTTCTTTGGAAGACTTTACTTATTCACATGGAAATAATGTACCTTATTTGGAAATATATTACATATATATAAACATTTAATAAAAATTATTTCTGTTGGGAATCAAAGACAACATTTATTTAAATAATCTGATCTTGGCACATCTTGAGAGTTCCTGAGTTCTTTTTATCTGAGTTGATATATAGTAATATTTTGTTTTTATTTCCTCATCTAACTTATAAATTTTTATTTTAGGTCGTAAATCTGGTAAAGGTTGCTTTGTGTATACTCCTGGTGTTAAGGAGCGAGATGTAAACATGCAAGCTCAAGAAATATTACAAAAATATAAAGTTGAACCTGCTAAAGAGTATGTAAAATACATAATATAGTTCAGCCTATATTTTTTGCTTTTTAGACTGAATTATTAAATTTTTTTTATTGAAGATTTTTGTTAAATATGAATACATTATATTTAGAGTATTATTAAATATAACAGGGGGAAAAAAGTAATATAATTTTTAATGGTTGTGTGCGGGTTATGTCTTTTTTTTAATAGAAAGTATCTGGCATGCATATTACTACTAATTTATTATTAATGTTGTATTAAACAGTATTTGTGTGTTTTTTAATTTTTTTTAAAAAAAATTATCTAGTTTTATTTTTTTATTTTATTTTTAATAAATCATTTTTTTAACAAATGTATCATTGTTAGATGCATCATTAATTGATGTTAAAAAATGTTTTGTCCTTAATATATTTTGTAGCAATAGATATTTCTGTCATGCTTTTGTAATGTGCTATTGATGTATTTTGCATCACATACCTCTTCCCTTTTTTTTTTCTTTCTCAAGAGACTTATTTGATAAAAGAATGAAATTGTATGTGTTTTTAGATGTACAGATGAAGAGCTTCAAATGAGATTAGTCACTCGATGTGTTAATGAAGCAATACTTTGTTTGCAAGATGGTATTTTAGCTAATCCTGTAAGTATTAACTTTTGAATTTATAATTAATATATTTTTATGGAAGTTATTTTTATTCTACTAATCTCAATTAAATAATTTATGTAGTAAATTTTATGAATGTATTCAGATTCTGATTTTACTAATGAATGCGATGGAAAAGTAATCGGTCTGTACTGTTTGAAGAAATCTTTATTTATGTTTACTACACAGTTACACGAATACATCTGGCGGCTCTCGCGCACCCTCTTACGGAGAAAAATAAGAAGGCTTAAAAAAGGTTACAACATGCCGCCCACCTTGAAATATTATTTCAATATACATGAACAATATAAAGTTATTTTACATGAATACAAATTTAATATTTAAGTAAACATTCACAACAATGAAGTATATATGCATATTAAAATGAGCTACAAATAATAAAATTATAGATTTAAATTGGTAACAGACTTAATTTTGTTATATTTATTTTAAATATGCCATCTGATGTTTGACAGTAACAACCCTGACTATATTATCTAAACCAGGATGCAATTGAACAATTCTACCCATTTTCCATTTAGTAGGGGGTAAATTGTCCTCTTTTATAAGGCACAAGTCATTCAATTGAAAATTTTTTGTTGGCAGAAGCCATTTTGGCCTTTGTTGCAATCGAGATAAATACTCTCTGTGCCAACGTTTCCAAAACTGTTGAACTAGTTTTTGAACTTGTTGCCATCTAGTAAGGTAAGAATGACTTGAGTCAATGTAATTAGGTTCAGGAATACTTGTCAAAGGCCTTCCAATAATGAAATGACCAGGCGTTAAGGCTGATAGGTTGTTAGGGTCATTAGATATGGGCGTTAATGGTCTGGAATTAAGACAAGCCTCTATTTGAGTTAGAAACGTTTCAAACTCTTCATATGTTAATTTAGTTTCTCCAACAACGCGTTTTAAGTGATATTTAGTTGACTTTATTCAAGCTTCCCAGAGACCACCCATGTGTGGTGCACCTGGAACATTTAGATGCCATTTAATACCATTATCAGTTAAAAATTTACTAACATTTTGATTATAATATTCTGATTTTGCAAGCTTCTCAAATTCCATGAGTTTGCGTTTTGCTCCAACAAAGTTGGAACCACAATCACTGTATATGTCACTGCTTTTTCCTCTGCGGGAAATAAACCTCTTCAGAGCTGCAATAAATGCATCTGCTGAAAGATCAGTCACCAGTTCTAGATGAATAGCTCTAGTAGTGAAACAAACAAACAGAGCTATGTATGCTTTAAAGGATTTGGAACCTCTACCTTTAATGGTTTTAATTTGAAAAGGACCAGCATAATCTACTCCACAGCGCATAAAAGCAGGAGCAGGAGAAATGCAAGAAGATGGCAAATCGCTCATCATTTGATTAGTGATGGAAGCTTTTACTTTGCAACATTTTACACATTTTCTTATTAAGTGTCTGATGACATCTCTAGCACCTATTATCAAATATTGTTCTTGAATACAAGATTGCACAAGTTGTGTACCAGCATGCAAGAGAATTTCATGATGATGTCTAATAATGAGATGTGTTAGAATATGCCTTTTTGGCAGTAGGATGGGATGTTTGTGGCCATATGCGAGATTTGCATGTTGCAAACGACCGCCCACCCTGAGAATGTTTGAATGATCTAAAAATGGATTAAGAGATAAAATTTTGCTTCTGCAAGATAGTGGTTGATTTCTTTTTAAAGCATTGATCTCATTATTAAATTCAATAGTTTGCACTAATTTAATTAATACATACATAGCATTGTTTAGTTCATTAGTTTTTAAAAACCCATTTGTTTTATCCTTTGAATTTTTACAATTATTGACAAATCTTAAACAATATGATATTACACGTTTAAGTTTAGAAAGAGATGAGAATTTATGAAGTAAATCATTACCATCAGGCAAGTGATTTGGTACAATAATTGATTGTAATGTACAGTACCTTTCTTCTGGCACAGCATCATTCAATGCAGGAACAGAAGAGTCTGTCTGAAAAGGAAATGTTTCGTTTAAAAATTTGGGACCACACAACCATATAGAAGTGAGTAAAGTTGAAGATGATACACCACGGGTTGCAAGATCTGCAGGATTTGCGCTTCCACTGATATGATGCCACTGAGTAGCAGAAGACAACGTCTGGATTTTCGCCACTCTGTTGGCTACGAACGTCTTCCATCGGCTGGCATGGGATCCTATCCAAGAAAGAACTATGGTGGAATCCGTATAAAATTGGCTTGTGATATAGGGTAATTCAGAGCTTTACAAGTAAAGTCCATCATTTTAACTAACAAAAGAGCTCCGCATAATTCTAGTCGAGGAAGTGAGACAGTTTTAAGTGGGGCAACTCTTGTCTTGGCTATTATTAGTTGAACGTTGATTTTTCCTGTATTGATACAGAGCGACAGTAAATTGCAGCTGCATAAGCCTTTTCAGAAGCATCACTGAAGCCAAATAGATGAAACTGGTTGTCTGAATCGACTAACAAGAATCATGGAATTTTGATGTCTTTGACAAATTGTACATCATTAGCAAGTTGTTCCCATTCAAGTTTAATGTCTGTAGGAACACTTTCGTCCCACTGCAATTGTTGTTTCCACAGTCTTTGCATGATTGTTTTATACTGAATTGTGATGGGTGACAACCATCCAAGTGGATCGAATGTCTTAGCAATTGTAGAAAGTAATGTCCTTTTGGTTAAGGTGCCTTCAAAAGATAAAGGAGTGATTTTGAAGTAGAATACATCTGAAGCTGGATGCCACAGGATACCTAAGGTTTTTACTGTATCATCATTGTCTATATTCAAAGAAGTATTAGATAAGCGCATATCTGAATCGATTGAATTTAAGAATTCGCTGCAATTAGAAGCCCATTTTCTCAATACAAGTCTGGCACTGGACACCATTTGAGTCAACTGGTTTTGAAGTTCCAGAGCTTCAGAGAGTGAATTGGCTCCGGACATCAAATCATCAACGTAAAAGTCCTTGAGAGCTGCTTTAGAAGCAAGAGGAAAATTATTTGATTCGTTTAATGCCAACTGCTGTAAGCATTTTATTGCAAGGTACGGCGCTGATGCAGTGCCATAAGCAATCCTTGTCAACCTAAAGTCTTGTATTGGCTCAAAAGGTGAATTACGCCACACGATTCTCTGGAAATCTGAATCGTGTAGAGTTATTTGTCTATACATTTTTTCTATGTCCGCAGTTATGGCTATTTTGTGCATCCTGAAGCGTAGGAGTAATGTTGTTAAGTCAGTCTGTAGCTGTGGACCAACCATTAGTTTATCGTTAAGAGAAATACCACTTGAGGACTTTGCAGATCCGTCAAATACCACGCGAAATTTGTCACCGTTTTTATTGGGTACTGGGTGATGCGGGAGATAAAAACTGGAACTGGCTGGAACGTCAATCTCGTTTTCTGGGATTAATTCCATGTGACCAAGTTTCAAGTAGTCGTCCATGAATTTATGGTATTGATCAGAAAGATATTGGTTTTTACTGAACCGGCGTTCGATTTGCTGTAGACGATGCACAGCAATGTCTCTAGATGAACCAAGTTCATCACTAGAATCTCGGAATGAAAACTTGACTGCGAATCTACCTGTTGAGTCACGAGTATAAGTTCTTTTAAAATGATTTTCGCAAGCAATTTCTTCATTTGTAAAGGGTTTTGTTTCAGAGAGTTCCTCTAATTGCCAAAATTTGTCAAGTTGAAACTCTACTGCGTTGTAACTTGCATGATTTAATATGATTCTTTGGCAAGAAATTTTTGTTTTTCCAAGAACAACCCAACCGAAAATGGTTTCCATTGCAGTTAAAGAATGTCCTGGAACATTTAAATGCCTGTTGAGCATTATTTCTCCAAACACGTCTGCACCTAGCAGAATGTCTATTGAGCTTGGCTGAAGACAGTTGATATCCGCTAATTGTAAATTTTTGAATGTATTCAAGCAGACGCATCGACTTGAAATTGAGGAAGGTCACAGGTGATTTTGGGTAAAATTAATGCATCTACAGTAATACTTGTATTTTTGTAAAACAGTGATGTTATTTCTAACTGAACTGAGCCTGAAACCCTTCCCACGTTTCGCGAAATTAAACCATCTACATTTATGTTTACGCTAGTGCGCTTAAGTTGTAATAAATTTACACAACTCTCTCTAACAAATGAGCCTTGACTGCTGAATCAATGAGTATTCTGCATTTTTGAAAAGCGCCATTAATGTCTTTAACAAACGATTGCGGTAGGCAATAAAACAGCCTGAGCGGCAGGTACGATTGCATTATTGCTACTTATCGTGGAATCTTCCGTGTGTATATCTGATACCGTGTTGGCAATAAAAGTTTTGATATTATTTGGATTTTTTGAGCATAATATTGAATTATGTAATTTGGAACAAAATTAACAAACACCTGCACGGCATTTAGAAATGTGATGCGTTTTATTTTCTTTAAGGCAGTTAAAACATAATTTGTATTTTTTAACAACATCCCATTTTTCTTTAATCGGAAGTTCTAAGAAACGATCGCATACAAATAATCCAAAATGTGAACCGCTATTGCAATGGACGCAAACATTCGAGACTATTTGTGAAGAGTAGGGAAATTTCTTATTTGTTTTGGTCATTTTACTTCCCCCCGCTTCAAAGGGAACAGATGTTTTTTTTCTTTCTGGCACTTGGCTAAAGAAGCGATTGCAGTCGCCCTGCCTAAGACGAAAGATTTAAACTGGGTGAAGGAGGGATTTTTTTTGTTTGTTTTCGAGAGTCCAAACGCGTAGTGTTTCAGGTCAAGTTTCCCCCTTAGCAAGAAAATTATAAGGGTGTCCCAATGCTCCACGGGTTGCTTTAGGATTTGTAGTGTGTCAATGCATTGTTGGGTAGTGTCAATTATTTTTCGCAATCCCGACGCAGATTCTTGTTTTAAAACAGGCTGCGAAACTAATTTATTTAATGCTGCATTTATAATTTCTGCTTCATTCTCATAGCGTTCGGTTAATGCATTCCACGCCTATTGATAATTATAGTTTGTTATTTGAATAGATTGTAATAAAGTGGCTTCTTCGCCTTTTACTGAAAGTTTAAGATATTGCAGTTTTGACTATCGCTTAAGGTATTATTATTTCCTACACTCGCAAGAAATAAATCGCGAAATGAGATCCCATTCCATATAGTTTGAAGTGAATACTGGCAATTCTATGCGAGGAAGTTTTAAATTGTTTACATTAGTGTTAGCAATATTTTGGCATGCATTAGTATTATTATCATTCCTAACAAGTTTTTTCATTTCCTCTTTTAAAATAATTTTTAGCGTATCTAATTTAGAAAATAAATCATGCATTTCTATTTCATAACCGTTAAAATCTTCATCTGTACAAGTACTTAGAAGATTATCATTTAAATTATGTACTTCAGTATCTATTAAATTAACATCTTTTTCATAAACTTCAATAATGGATTCAGAATTTGCTTGATTTTGTAAATCATCAATTTTGGAAACTAAACAAGTTAGCTTACCTTTTACGATTTTCTTTTGCTTAAGAATGGCGTCCATGTTGTTTTGTGACCTTCCCAATATCGAAGTTCAATGCTTGCGATGATTATTGAACGGATTTGTTTTGATGCTTGATTATTTCGACAAATGTCGCAGACCACTTCATCAATAAAATGTTTTGACTTGAATGCTGGTGCTCGACGGACCACTATGAATGCGATGGAAAAGTAATCGGTCTGTACTGTTTGAAGAAATCTTTATTTATGTTTACTACACAGTTACACAAATACATCTGGCGGCTCTCGCGCGCCCTCTTACGGAGAAAAATAAGAAGGCTTAAAAAGGTTACAACAACTAAACAAGTTACTAATACCTATTTCATAGTACAATTGAGATTTTTATGAATTCATCTTATAATAATAATAATCTAATTTATAACTA
>BMAO01020398.1:0-20029 GCA_019973975.1 Trichonephila clavata
TCAGTGTTAATCGAAGAATAAATAAATGTGCAGAGGGTTCGGTGAAAAATAGTTGAACTACTTCGTGAGCCTTTTTTTTTTATTCCATCGCAATCTCTTTTAAATTATTTTTACTTCATAGTCTTTGTTAAAAATCGTATTTAGAAGAATAAAACACACAGGGCAAGGAGTTTTAATCTGTTGTACATTTCTATTTACGAAATGGCCGTTTGAAAGAATGTTTAAAGAATTTAGAAAGAAAAATGGAACAAAATCTACGAAAAAATTGTTCTATGCAATGCACTAAAAATAACAGTTTTAGCCATGCAAGAAGTATTTAAAAATAATATTCTTTACTACTACTAACAAATAATGCTACCCATCCGGTATAGTGGCTATTGCCGCTGACTACTATGCTGTAGGACCTGGGTTCGAAGGCTTGGGAGTTTGTAAATGTATAGTGCTTTCGCGGCATGGGGGCATTCTAAGCATTCGTCGAACCGCAAGTCTTCTCGTGAGGTTGGTGAAAGAGAGACGAAAGGCCCCTGACAAGCTCTAAGGTATTCTCCCTCAAAATTGGGGTGGTACCGAGCCAAATTGTATTGTCACCTGCATGGTGTTCAAAACTACAGAGCTAACTACAGCGTACAACTAGCCCCTTGCCACGATGAGTTTTGTAGACATCGATCTGATGTTACTGTCGATCGGGTGGGATAAGGTAACAGTTAAGTAAAAAAAACTTATCCCTTTTTTTTACATATTTCTTTCACATTTATCACGATGAATATCTCCATATATTCTCGGTATACTTTCACATGGAGAGAACCAAGGACCCTCTACCTGCCCTCCAATGTCCGAGAAATTGACCATTACGATAGCGGACGCTTGATGGTCTAAGCAGGCATCAAGTTGGATAACCGTAAACACATCTCAATGTCCTTGAAAGAAGTACTGGTACTGCTATGAGACATAGGGATGAGGTCTTAGAGGCTTTCACGGGTGATGATTTCATTTTCCTGGCTTCATTTTGATGGATCACAACGCGAGGCATATAGAGATCATCTGGTCGAATAATTTCTGGAAAGTGAGAATATTCACTGAATGGATTGGCCAGTCAGATCTCCAAACCTCATACCTTTAGAAAATGTCTTGGCGCTCTGGGAGGGGCAATTGTAACTCTTCCCCGCCACACACACACACTTCTGAGAACCCGTCAAGGCCAGAAAATAGATTTGTTGAATGAGATGAATTAATTGCCTCAGGAACTCATATATATATATAAATCACCTTATTTCCAATATAAAATCACAGTGTGAGGCCTGTAAAGGGGGAATCATACCCTCTATTAACCAGTTTTTTTGTTACATTCTGCAACTGCTGTTTCATACTTTTCGACTTCTCTGAGCCTTACTCACGATCATGTGCATGTATTTTAACCGTATTTTTTTTTTTTTTTTTGCATTATATTAGTTATATATACATACCAAATATCATTAAAATCTGCCCAATAGTTCTAGAGATAATCGACAAAATCTAAAAATTCTCTTAATTTTGAACACCAGTATATTATTAATGCTTATTATTTTTTTTATCAAAATATTTGTCCGACAGTTTCGTGAAATTTTAGTATTATTGTTTTCGAAAGTATTTTAATCAATTAAATTTGAAAGATATGTTTAATATTTTTTTAAAAATCTTATATAGGGAAAGAAAAGGAGAAATTAAGTAAGGATATTTCATTGAGGAAAAAAAGTATGAGAGCGGAAATTAAATAGTGGAAGTATGAGAGAGAAACGGACTAATGCTTGGCTTCATTCATTAGTAAAAAACTAATACCAAACACAACTTTAAAAAAAACATTTTCACAGAAAAACGTGGATATACTAATATAAAATAACGTAATCTTAATACTAGAAATATTAATAAATATAAAAAATTTCGATATTTGAGGTGATTGACTATTTTGGAACCGTAATTTTCAAAAAGCGTATAAATGAATAATTATTTGATATTTAGTCTTAGTTGAATTATAATATATGCATTAATTTGTTGTAATAATATGCAATAAAAATAATTTAAATACAATCTTTTGCCTAAAAAGCAAAGAAAAAAAAAGACATATTATTAAAACATTCTCCTTTTGAATGCTTTTGTAGCAGAGATATTTTAACCTGATCATAGATTTTTAGAAACGGGAAAATTTCTTTAATCTGATATAATATAGTAAGAATAAATCAATTCTAAATTATACATTTCAAAACTTTTAGCTTAACCCCGATATAGAAGTCCTAACTATATATAGGCGAAATATTGTTATTATAGAAGCATTTCTCATAAAAGGAGAAAGCTCTTAAATCATTTCATTCTTTCTTCAATTTCTGCCAAAAAATGCATTTAAATAATTTTTTTGCTTCTAATATTATTCTAAAAACAATTTTATGTGTATATTTTGATTCAACTGACATTAAATATCAAAAATATTATCCACATTTTCAAAATCATGTTGACGGACGTAGTCGGTCAGCTTATACAAAATAAAAATTTAACATTATATATTCATGAATATGAGAGGGAAACGAAATGGAAATTAAGCTATACTCCCAACAGGGGGCGCTACAGTAAATCAATTGCCAAGTTGCCAACATGGTCGCCAAAAATGATGCCAACTTGGCTCTATCACCAACATTTCACTATGTCTCCATTGAATCGCCATTTTAGTGTAAGGAATGGCGTTGCTTGCGAATATTATAATTTTAACATAAAATAAATTCAGCAGAAAGTAATATTAACGTATTACACATTCAGATTTTAATTACTTACGCTATTTTTAGAGTTCATGACACAAAATTTGTAACAAAGTCGTACTTCTGCTGAGAAGAGATTAGCTTAGGAAGGTGTTTTCAAAAATCGACCCACAAGAGAATTACAATAAATAAAAAAAAATCCTTTTTATCTGCTATTAGACTTTCAGATTTAAAATTTTACAAATATGGTTTTTTTGTTCAGCTGCGATAAGCAAAAAGCTTTTTTTTTAATTTAATTTTCACTTCACTTAAAATAAACACATTAAAAACTTCTTTATCCTTCACAATCTGTATTGTTTATTTTTTCAATTCACCCGTGTGAAGAACGGGTGTACCAGCTAGTATTCACATGTAAGAGACAGAAACGCGCGCGCGCGCGAAATAAATAGTAAGCTATACTAAAAAAATAATAATAATAAAAGTTCAGAAATATAAGGAATATATCCAGACATACTCTTATCTACACAGATTAGTGACTTTAAGATATAAAATTGTATTAAAGGATTTTTCTATCCCCCAAATATTTCCAATTTCCTATTTTCCTCCAAAAGATACCAGCGACTATCTTTCTGTCCACTTCTGTAAAGTGCTTAGAAGTAAAGATTCGAAACACAACTGAGCGATAAACACTTGGCGGGGGAAAAAAACATCCAGGAATGCACGAAATGACCAGTTGTCTGTGGCTCTTCCGGGTCAATAACTACACTTCAATAACTCTTCTTCTGACCAATCCTGGCAACTCCGATAAGTCTATCGAAGACAAAACAAGCAACCAGGCAACTTCTTCCCTAACTCCCCTTTAATTACCTTGACCGGGGGCGACAACTATAAGCAAATGGGTAAATCGCGGAAGAAGCAACAACTGGCAGAGTCATCAGATTCCGACCAAGGGGCGGCATCTGTCTGCTGCCCTAAGAAGAAGGGCGTTCGCAAAAGAGCCCCGGCTCCAAAAAAATGGCGAAAAAGTTGCTCTTTTGTGTCTACGTGAGAGGTAAGAAGAGGAAGTTCTTATGTAGTTCAACAAGGGTCTTGAGCTTCCTTTGTTAATATCTGAGTAAACTTTTACGTTGAAGTGATTTCTTTTTTAAAATGAGGAATAAATGTTTTTTTTTAATTTTAAAAATATAGAAAAAGCATTTATATCAGTAGCGGAACACTGGAATTTTTCAAGTGTGGGGGGGGGGGGGAGGTGATGATAATACGAGAATGGTGCTCGAAAGCCCATCATTCTCATATCATGCTCCAACATGACGCCTAACATATTCTTTTGATTTTGCCAATATTCGGGAACAAAAAACAGTAAAAAATTATTTATTGAATGAATAATTAGCATTAATTAATAAAACTAATTATTAATAATTGCTAATTAATTAATTATTGATTAAATTTTGCATGCTATATTCATAGGATTATAAGTCGAAAAATATTCAAGGGCTATGGAGGTGGGGTTCGGACCCGAGGACCCCCCCCCCTTGTGTGCGCCACTGATTTATATTGTTTTCATTAAGAATCTTATTTAGCTTTTTTTTTCGTTGGTGAAATTTTATTTTTACCTTAGAAAAGTCTGGGAGAAAATATAAAAAAGGAATAAATAAAACAATATTTATGATGGAAAATGTATTTCTTAACAATATTATAAGAGTATTTGTTTTTCATTCTGTAGCTATAACTTCCGCCTGCGTTGGTGTAAGGATAACCAAATGAAGAAGCATTTCTAAAAATCGAAAATTCTTTATTCTTATCACTTTCAACTAATATCAGTTTTGGCAATCGCCAATGGGAAGTGCTGTCACTCTTAATCTATTCTAACAATTATTATTAAAGATACTTATTTATTAATTCAGATACTCGTCTCAATTCCTTGGGCTCAAACTCTAAAGCTCCTATCCTAACAATTCAAATATAAATTTTACAACTATGATTTAACTAACACTAAGATGTTTATTTGTTGTCTTCTTCCACTCAATTTACTTGTAAGTTTAAATAGTAGTTCTACCTCTTGCATAAGTCACTGTTCCTTTACAGAAAGAGGTTCTCCAATCAATACATAAAAAGAGTTTTTTCTGTAAGACTAGTGGAAGAAACCGAAAATGTTTACAATTCTTTTAAAGCATAAAAATTAGTTGCACTGAAAAAGTATGCAGTTGGCAGTTTTTACACTGTTGGCCACCGTAAACGCAACACCAAGAAAGACAAGAGATAGCACAACAAAATTTATTTTGTCGATAACATGTTGACCAAGTATCAAATGATTAAATTTATAGACTTCTGTGAAGTGTGGTTCCTGCCAGAATCAGTAGCCAGAGTAGCCGCCATTGTTGGAGATCACCGCTGCCACACGCCTCGGCATTGATTCAAAGAGACTTTGGATGTGTTCTTGGGGTACAGCAGACCAAGTAGCTTCCACACGTTGCCAAAGTTAGTCTGGTGTGGCAGCTGGGGGAGTAATCTGGGTCAATCGTTGAGCAACCATGGACCACATGTTTTCTATCGGCGAAAGATCCGGAGAGCGAGCCGGCCAGGGAAGCAATTCAATCTGGTGATTGACGAAGAACCATTGGACACGTATGGTCGCGCATTATCCTGTTGAAATATGGCTGTGGCCAAGCCCTGAAGGTAAGGAAGGACAACTGGCTCCAACACCTCGGAGATGTAGCACTGGCTATTTAAAGTACCGGCAATGCTAACTAGAGGAGTGCGAGAGTGATATCCAATACCGCGCGCCCCATACCATAATACCCGATGCAGGACCAGTGTGGCGGTGCATAACGCAGCTGTTCAGCATCCTCTCTCCACTTTGTCTCCAGACTCGAATCCGACCATCGTGGTGTTGCAGACTGATGCGTGACTCGTCAGTAAAGACAACTTCATTCCATTCTGCCACCCATATTTTTCTTTCATCGCACCATTGGCTGCAGAGACGTCTGTGGTTCTGCGTCAAGGGTAGACCAAGCAATGGATGTCTTGCGGACAGACCATTCTGCTGTAAACGGCGTCGAATGGTACGCGCAGACACTGAATGATGCGTTACAGACTCAAGTGCTGTGCTATGGTTCGTGATGTGACTGAGCGATCCATCACTGCCATGCGCACAATTTGCCTGTCCTCACGTGAAGTGGTGTACTGAGGTGGATGCAATCAACTACGTCGATCCGTCGAACCCTCCTGCATCCAACGGTCACATATCCGCATTACAGTTGTTTGGTTTCGTCCAACACGACTACCGATTTCCCTGAAAGATAATCCAGAATCTCGGTAGGCCACTATCCTTCCTCTGTTGAACTCGGATACTTGATCAAAAGCTGATCGCTGTTTTCTACGAGACATAATAGATCGTTTTTTGAATAAACCACACGAAAAACACAATTGCCGAACTTGAAATCGTCGAAATCTGCAAGCCTTAAATAGCGCTTTGAGGTGGCGCCACAGGCGTGCGTGATGTGTGCTGCGCTGAAATTTTAATCATTAGCATATCTCACATCCGCTAATGCATGTTGTAAATTTCATGTTATTTGAGTGCTTCCTTCAGGGTGTTGCATTTACGGTGGCCAGCAGTGTAATATCAATGCATTTTGGGACGTAATTGTTTTGATCCCATTCAGACTGTTAATGAATTCTTCCTGCTTTGACAAAAGGAGGGTAATTTTAATCAACCAAGGTTTCACAAAATGACATCGATGAAGGTGCAACGTAGAATTTCTCAGATGAGTTCCCTAACAATTTAATAATACATAGCGTATCATTCTCGAAATGTTTAACATTTTTTTTTAAATATCTATCATCCAATACTTTTTATAGGCAATTATCAAACATTTTGTATCACTGTTCTCGTAATAAAACTATTTGAATTAAATTTTTATTACGATGTCACTTTATTATGTATACAATAATAATTATATAACTGTTTCTTTTTTCCCAGACAAGAAACTTTTCTTAATAATTTAGCTTTAAAAAAAAATTACAAAAAATTTTGTTAAGTTTACTCAACTTTAATGATGTATAAAAGGTGCCAAAATTTCATCTCCTTTAATTTGTAAATGTTTCATATAATACCTTTGGGCAAATCCTTTATCAAAGTCACGTGATGTTCTCTTTTCCTAACGCGAATGCTATTCACGCTTAAGATTCAATACAAATATGTTGTTTTTACCGTGCTTGTATATGTGTTTAAATCTATTTTATATCCTTTGAATTTTTTATTGAAGGAAGGAGATATATATATACAATATAATATTTCCATCTACTAATCCTTTTTTTTTTAAATTTACATATAAAAAATGTTGTATTTTTATGGTGATTTTAATATTTCCCGTAGTGTTAAGTAAAAATTCAATACTCTGTGAATGATAACAGAAAATAGTTATACGGAAAAAAAAATTCAAAATATTTCATTTCGCAATGAATAAAATCCACTAAATTAAATTTTTTAAAGTGAATTTTGAATGTTCGCTTTACTTTGCATTTCAAGAACTGCTCTTTCTTAAAATCAGAAGGCAGTTCATAGCATCTTTTCAGATTGAAAAATAGATTTGAATCGATATTTAGGAGATATATAAGGGAGAAGCTGGATCAAAAAATAAAATATTTCCAACCTGAATATACTTTTTGTACACTCACTCAATCTCTTTCAAGAAATAGGATTATTTATTCTTTAATAATACACAAGGGCTTTATGGCCCATTGTGATATAATATAATGGTAAAATGTAGGTTGAGTATATAAAGACTGAAGTTTCACACCACTAGCGACTGTAGCCTTTTTGTAAAATATGTGTCATATCAGATTCGGAGCTTATCAACGCACGTCGTCACGGAACGACAGTCATTCTAAATGAACATGTTGTAGCTAACTGAACGTATTAGGCAGAGCCAAACGTTCAATCCACTGTAAACCGCGGAATGTGTTCGTGCGCATCATTGAGCACATGCAAAATAGTGAACAGGCTTGGCATTTACCGGGAAGGTTGGCGCTTTGGGAGCATTATGTTCCTGTTGGCGCTATTTGAAATATAGTTAAGATACAAAATAAAAATATGTGGAAGTTAACCCCTGTGGTCGGAATATTTCGAATCTAACAAAACGATTAATTGATACTGCTTCATTATGAATTGACCTCTTGTTTCGATGCTTGGAAGTTCTTTGAGTTGAATTTTATAAACGGCTATTTACAACTAAATGTTCCCGACTTCTTTTTTGATTTTCTATTATATTACCGGAAGAAAACAGGAATTAGTTTTTCGGTGGTGATGTTGCTTATATGTAATATTCAATTTTTTTTAAAGTAGATTTCTGAGAGTTATTTTTAAAATTTATAAAATTATTTCCCTTTCTTTGATTTATATAGTACTTGCATACACACTCATATATATATATAGAGGAAGGGTATCCCTAGTTAAAAGTACAGTAATTATTCTAACGTAAATATCCCATTGATTCTGTGGCCGTGATTGCCTAGTGGTCCTGATCGGAAGTCGTGGCCGGTATGTCATGAGTTCGAGCCCTAATGCCCCTGAAGATCCACCGTGTAGAGGAACTGATGCACGTTGAATCTGTCGAAACTCTAAATCCTCCAATTGGTGGGATATGGAAGTTCGGAGTAGGGAGTATCAGCTCGAGCGTCGTCCTTGTCACTTGACTGTGGTTCATAATTACGAGGTCCGTCGATAATACGCATCGTGTTGCTTTATAGTACGATATAATCACTCACTCATTCCATCGTTGCTGACCCGAAGCTTGCAGTTGTACTATAACTATTTTCTTACTTAAAAAAAGATGGTTAGATACATATAAATTCAGATACTATTCTCATATGAATGAATCTGCAATGCATGCCGAATTTTAAAACAGTCTTCATATTAGGAAGTTTTGCGTTGCGGATACAGTTTTGAAGATTCCCTTCCCCCTTTCTAGGTGCTCCTGTACGTGCTAGATACTGTTGTCCTTATGAATGCGCGCAAGAATATCAATTTGTCATGAACTACATAAAAATAATTTTTTGGCAATGACTATGAATTTTTGGATTTCTTGCTACTGATTAATTTCACTATACAAAGTTATATGTTTATGATGATGTTTTTTTCATTACTTGTCTACAGTTTTAGAAGATATTTACTTACAAAAATGTGAATATGTACATGTCTAAATTTGGAGATTTATGAATTGAATAGAATCTAATAAGGTACAATCATATCCGGTTTTTATATCATTGTAACACACTTTTGTATGTTGTGTACATATGTATGAGTGTGTGTATAATTTTGAAAAATATGGTTGTGCTCATAACTGTCGAGATATTTATTTAAAAACAAGCATATGAAAAAACAAAGCGGTGAAAAATATCGAAAATACCGATTAAAATTATATATTAACCATTTATATTTTTATACTCAAATTCTCTTATTTCAAATAATTAGATATCAAATGAAAGAAAAAAGATATATTCATCATTGTTGACTATTGAAACATACAGTGTCATGATTTAGTTTATTGTGGGTTTAGGAATAAGAGTTTACTTTATCAAATGTCAACATTTGGAAAGATAAAATGGCTAACATTCATTGAATTTAGATGAGCCTTGATGGTTTACTATTTACACAGTATTAACAATGCTTTAATATATGTGCCGTATAATAGTGCAAAATTTTTTTATCATGTCCTGAAACTCTGAAAGGGTATGGATCATCTTAAAAGTAATCATAATCATGTTTTATAGTTCAGTTAAACTAAGCCCTTCACTAATAGTCTGACAAACAGCTCTAAGGGGGAAAATATGGATATTAATTTAACTAAATTAAAGGATTCTTAAATACTTGCAATCATTGAAATTCTAGACATCATTTTCATTGTTCCTCAGTACTTGTATGATATTGATCTACCTTAACTTATAACATTCCGTTTACCAAACGTAAAATACTCTTCTTCAACTATTCATAACTCACAAATGAATTTTTGGTATCTTCTTGCCAAAATGTCGCCAAATTATTGTCACAGCAAACCTATCGCTAACAGACTACCGAACAGTAGCTGTTCTCCATGATCCAGTAGTCCGCAGAGTCAAAGTAACTCGACTCTTTTTTGTTCCACGCCATTTGGGTGAGTCTGCTGTTATAGGAACCACGTTTTGGAACAGTGGTCACCTCTCCAGTCACAATGGGCGACACGAACTACAAAGTCCTCGCTTCATCTTAATTTAATCTATTGAGAACCTTTCACCCAGGGTGTTGCGGTTTACAGCACTTCTGACAAAGAACTGACAGTCTATTAAAGCTCTTGAATACACATAAGTAGAAGGTTGCCATAGCTTTAAAGAGGTGTTTGACTTCCAGTATGTGTTAAATACATAACATGCATATATACCGAATCTGGGAGCAGCTCGTATTGTAAAAAGAATCGGGAAGGTCAGAGTTTTTTAAGAATTTTTTGTGAAAAATTGTTTCTTATTCCAGGTTAAAAATAACTTGTAAATAAACAAGTAATGTAAACAAAAATTAAAATCAATTCCTACTTTGAATGAATGAATAGAGAACATTTTATTAACGATTGAACATTTGAACAAAATTATGTATGTATATATATATATATATATACTAGCCGTTAGCCACCCACTTTTCTGGGTATTTCATGATGTTTTAGAAATATATACTGTATATATTATATATAAAATTATTGATATCTAAGTCCGGCATTAAGAACTCTATTGTATTGAAAAATATACCTATACCTGTAACTCTCACCTCTTGATATAAAAAAAGGGAAGAACTTCTAATTTGTATTTTCTAATGATCTCTAAAATTGAAGTATAGAATGATGTTTGCACTTTTGTAACTCTATAACCAAGTGGATTTCCGCAAAACCAATTTTCGGTAGATCTCTACTCCGTAAAATAAACATGCAAGCTAAATTTCAAGTCTAAATCTAATAGAGCAAAGAAGAATTTTTATTATCAATACCCCCTGTAATCACGTTGAGAGTCGTACTCCCAAAATAACCGTTCGTTCTTAGCGGATTTCAATTCAACAAAAGAATTTAAACCAAATTCCATTATTATAGTCCTTGTAATTCGAAACAGTATTTTTTTTTGTCAATACGCCCCAGTAACCCCTTGCTCTCCCAGGAGTAGATTTCCCTCAAATACGTTCTTCAGTGGATCCCTATTCAACCAAAAAAAAAACATGCTTAACCAATTTCAAGTATGTGGGTCTAACAATTCAAAAAGCATGAATTTTTTCTATAACTCCCTTGATCCCTCGCAACCCTTCTTAGAGGTCGATTTTTGTTTTACTCTTTGTTAGAAGAACTCTATTCCATGAAAGGAACATGCCTACCAATTTTCAAGCAGGTTCTAATTGTTTAAAAACGGAAATATTTATCTATTACGCCCCTTAATCCCGCGAAATGAAACTTGAGGGTTGATTTTCGCCAAACCCTTTTGTAGCGGTTCTCTACTCTACGAAAGGAATCTACTTACTAAATTTCAAGAGTGTACGTCTAATAGTTAAAAAATGGGAATAATTATCTATAACACCCCTTGAGCCCCCACAACCCCACTTGGGGCCTGTTTTCACAAAACCCATTGTGGGAACTGTACTCAATGAAAGGAATCTTCTTACCAAATTTAAAGAATGTGAGTCTAATAAATTAAAAATGTAAAAAAATTATCTATAACATCCCTTGAGCCCCCGCAACGCCACCTAGGGATCGGTTTTCACAAAACACATTATATAGGGGATCTTTAATCCATGAAAGGACTCTGATTATCATATTTCAAGACTGTACGTCCAGTAGTTTAAAAATGGAAATAATTATCGAAAACGTCTCTTAAGCCCCGCAACGCCACTTGGGGGGTCGATTTTCAGGAAACCCCTTTTGTACCGAATCTCTACCCTATGAGAGGAATCTGCTTACCAAATTTCAAGACTGTGCGTCTAATAGTTTAAAAATCGGAATAATTATTTATATCTCCCCTTAACCCCCCGCAACATCCCTTGGGGATCAATTTTTCAGAAACCCATTTTGTAGCGGATATTTACTCAATGAAAGAAACATGCCTACCAATTTTCAAGCAGGTAGTTCAAGTAGTTTGAAAACGAAAATATTTATCTATTACACCTCTTAATCACCTGCAACGCCACATGGGGGGGGGGCTATTTTCCCAAAACCCATCTTGTAGCTGACCTCTACTCTATGAAAGGAATCTATTTATGAAATTTAAAGGCTGCGCGTCTAATAGTTTAGAAATGGAAATAATTATCTATAACGCACCCTAAGCCCCCGCAACGCCACTTGGGGGTCCATTTTCTCCAAACTCATTTTGTAGCGGATCTCTACTCTATGAAAGGAATCTACTTACCCAATTTCGTCGAGTAGTTTAAAAATGGAAACATTTATAACGCCCTTTGAGGTTCAAATTTCGCAAAATTCGTTATTAGCTGATCTCTACCTCCATGGAAGGAACATGCCTACCAAATTTCAAATCTATAGTTTGAATAGTTCCGGAGATATCGTGATTAGTCGGTCAGTGAGTGAGTCGCTTGTCTCCTTTATTTATATAGATTAATATATATGTATTTATATATATATATAGGGAAGAGCGAACTTATAGTAGGAATTGAAAAAAGAGCAGGATTTGTCTGCATTGTTGTAACAATGCATACCTGGTTTGGCTGAAAAACTGGTTTTCGACGCCAACTTTTGTCATTGTCTTAGCAGTTACATTGTTACAACAATGGAGACAAAACTAATTTGGCGTTGAAAATTGGTAATTAATTAACCGGTAATTAATGAATTAATATTTGAAAAAACTGTATTAATATCAAGTGTCATCCAATACAAGTTTTAAAAAAGTTATTTGAACTTGATTGAATAAATGGAAAGTATTTTATAAAGGATTGAAAATTTTAACAACATATATAAATAAATATATATTGGGAGAGAGTGAGCTATAATAGTAGGAATTGAAAAATAGTTTTCGCTGACATAAGAATCTTATTGATATAAGTAGAAATTGCATTCATGCTTCGGTGGGGCAGCGGTAGTTGAGAGATCATGGCCACAGTGGGGAGGGGCTGATACCCATTAAACCCGCCGAGGCTCAAAGTCCTCATGCTAATGTGGTGGAGAAGTTTGGATTTTGGGGATTAGTTCAGGTGCCATCTTCTAGATTTGATTAAAATTCAAAAATTATGAGGTTCGTCTCCGAAAGCTCTCGTGTTGATTTGAAGTGCGACATCATTAGCAATCAAACTGGCAAGTAACTTTGCTTTAAATGCAATAAAAATATTATGAATCAGATTTTTCTTTTCACTCACTAAGTAATCGCCTGGGTTTGTTTAATGTGTATAAATTGCTCTTTATACAAATAAGAATGTTGAATATTAAGAATAAAAAATATATATATATTGAGGGGGAAATTTTTTTTTATTACGTAAAATTTAATTTGGCGCTTATTTTTTTTTCTTATAACACACACTTTCTTTTCACACACATATTAATTAATGCTCAAAACTTATTTTCCCCTTCTGATCTTCAAATTTAAGTAAATAATTTATTTTTATTTATTGCAACATTTGAAAATTTTACTGCACTGGTTACAAAAAACAAATTTATTCTGCATGAAATGAGCAATCCTGCATGTAACAAAAATTACAAAATTAAGATACGTAACAGATCCTCCTTTTGTATCAGTTTTTATCTTATGGATTTTGTGAAATCGTACTCATACGTGATCAAGCCACAAATATATACAACAGCTTTTTTAAATTAATTAAATGATTTCACTTGGAATATTAAACAAATTAAACCTCCACACTAGGTAAGCACAGAATGATTTTTTTCTATTTCTCTTGAACTTACCCCCCTAAGGTTGTGAAGTAGCCACCGAAATAAATTTTAACTTGGGATTTTTCTTTCCTAAATGGAATGCTAAATTCTATGGTTGAGAATTTTGTATTTGTTAAAAATATTAACAGAATGGAAATCGCTTATATCCCCCTTCTTTTGCAACTTGAAGTAAATAAACTGAATTACAGAATCTGCCATTTTAACTTGGTCTTTGCTGTTTTATCAAAATTTATTTTCGAACTTTTTATCTGTAAGATACATAAATATATCTCGTAAGAAGATAAGTTTCTTGGATTTCTTACAAAGTCGTCAAATTTTTGCAATTTCTTTAGCTCGCTAAAAATCACACACATAGGGAAAAAATAAATAGAATTCTATTTATTTAGAGCATTAATGCTCTAACTGTTTTAATAATTAAAAATTATTCCTGTTACAGCTTCCGTATCAATGGATTCCTGGTTATTCCTCAATTATTTGTACAGTTTTCATGCAAGTATCTTGAATATTATTTCTTATGAATGTTAATGTCATCTAGTTCTGAGCAGTGGCGTAACGGAGAACATTTGGGTCCCCCTAAAAAGTGAGGTTTTGAGCCCCCAAGTTGGAAGTTTACAAAAGGTAGGAATTTGGTGGCAGCCAGGCTTTGGGGCCCCTAAAACCCTGAGCCCTCCGCAATGGGGGGGGGGGTGTACGTTACGCCACTGGTTCTGAGGGTCCGGGAGTATGAAGACCAATGTCTTAATATAAAAACCTTTCTTAATTCTTAAGAACCCCTTACAGTTTTTAAATTCCATAGCCTTATAGTTGGTTCCATGTAATCCCTTGCCTTTACAACTAAACAAGGACAGTCGCAATCGGGTGATGTTAACCGTTCGTTTTGTGAAGTATCGAACACACATCCTTAAACTGAACAAAACCGAACTTCAATAAAGCAATTTGTCGCACTTCAGATTACGGAAGGACCGTCCTACTTTTGTTACTAAACCGAATTGTCCTGACGATATTTAAAAAGAGGGAAGGGAGGCGAAGAGCGATAACTTTCATAAGTAGGGGGTGTGAAGAGATCGCGCGCTGAAACATTCCGAAATAATCGCTTGTGATTCACGCAAAAACCGCCAGAATGAGCATCGAATCCATTTACCTTCCGACCGCCAGAGAATATAAAGCCCATCTGTGCCGAGTTGTAAAGCGTCAGGCCGCCCTTCCCTTCCCCTTTGCACAAACTTCTCCATTCCAAACTCTAAGCCCTGGAAAAGTCAAGCACCTACTACTACTTCTGTACATGCCTACTGTCGTGTTGGACAGTACACCCGTTAACATGGTTATCACCAGGATACAATAAACAGTTTCACTAAGCCATAAAGAAGCATTTGAAAAGGGGGACGAACATAGAACAGGGCAGGACTGCGGTGCGTTGAAGTCATAACTGAGTACGGGGGGGAGGTGATGATAAGCCTATAGTTCGTCATATGCTCAGTCACATAGAAGCACAATGTGTTGTGTCCCCCCCCCCTAGAAGTGAGAATCATGCCAGAGGGGGATGTATGCTTTTGAAATTCTTGGTTTGAAAAAGGAAAGGGGGGGGGGAGTGAAATATGCAGCTGCCCGGCTAGTTCTTATGTGAATCGAGTGTATTAGATACGAGGTAGGATGTGAACTATTTGGGGGCAGGGAATTTTTTTTGGGGGGTGGCAGTATTTTTAAAACAGTGGATTAGGAAAAATTTATTGGCTTATTAATTTTTTTGAAAAAAGAATTTCGGAGAGAGAGAGAGAAATTTTAAGTCTGCAGAATTCACAGATTTTGAGTAGTATTCAATTCCCTTGGGAAAAGTTTCATTTTAGTTCAGTGTTAAATGTATTTTTATAGTGTATTATTATACATTGTTATATTCAGTTCATTTATTTAAAAATGTATTTACATTTGTTATTTTCGATATTAAGTATAAAAACTGTTTTATTCTGCATTATTCTATATTATAATAGTTAGTTAAATAAAAAAATAGATGTTTCGTTATTAAATTAGAGAGGATTTGCTTTCTCTTATACAGTTATCCAAATAAATTATTAGCCAAGCAATTTTTTGAGCAGATATTCTCAATTTTTAACAAACTTTTTAAGTTTAATTTTCCTGTTAACTTTTAAATGTCTCAATATTCTTTTATATGGAATTATATTGTTACATAACAAGTTCTCTGAAATGCCTTGAGAATAGGAATTTCTTTGAAACTTTAGGCCTATATGTATAGCTATATTTTTATTTAAAAAATAACTATATAACTATAAAGGAAAAAATAACTATTTGAAACATTTAAGAAAGGTATTAATGTAATTAAGCTTTTCAGATATGTATTTCCGTTAATATACTTTTAGAATAGAATATTTGTACATAAATTAACAGAAAAATATAATTAATCTTTTTAGTATGGGATTCATAAATGCGATAATCTTTGTTTCTTTATTATGATATTGAAAGAAAAATATGATGCTGTTGCATTTTTGCAGGACAAACAAAATTTACATTTAGGGTTGAAAAATGATTAGTTTTTTCGAGAATATTTCATTAGGTAATAGTAAAAGGAAAACCATACTATTATAATTATTAAATTTTAATTCTTTCCCTTTAAAATAACTTATATTTCCTATTCAGATATTTAAATCTTTGTAATTATTAACAACTTTAAAAAATACATTATTTTTCGATATAATATAATTTTTAAAAATCAGTTTATAAAGCACGATTTTAAAAAACAGAAGCATATACAAACCAAGATGCTATAGAAAAGCTTGGTATTTGCGTGAAAGGCAATTTTTAAAGCTTAAATAAAATGAAAAAATAAATAAAGAAAAATTACACAATTCGGAACGATACTCTTTAAGGATTTTCATAGACAAAGATGTTTTATTCCTTATTTAAGATAAAACGCCAAAATAATTGCATACCTACTATGTTAAAAAATATCTCAAAATTTCTTATGAAAAAACATCCAAAGTTTTCTAAACTTAAAAAAAAAAATTTCAAAATCTTTTATATTAGAATTAAACATAAACAGCCTTTCTAGTCAATTCTTGTAACATGATTTCGCAATACATGTGCTCAAAGCGATTCAACCTCATTTGTCAAGCCCTATCCGAACATGTTACATCACCACAGCAACAAAGCAAATTGCATAAATGCTCCACGACATTTAAGCCCTCTAATAAAACGACAACAATGCCCCCTTCCGTGGTTATCATCCATCACTTCCCCCATATGGCATCGCAAATGATCGGTTACCATGGCAACAGAACGATTAACGAAAACTGGGCAATTTTCAGTTCTGACCAGCTGTTGGTGCAGTGAATATGACAATCCCGGAGAGGAGCAAAATTATGCAGGAGCAAGCCGATTCCGGTTTTACGTTCTGTTGTTTTGCTGTATTATTCCTGGAACGGTGATTAAACCGCGGCACAAAGTTAGACAGGATCTTGAATTTTAAATTATAGACAGTTCGTGGGAGTACTTAGCTATATGGCTGCCCGAAAACCCTTTTGCTACGAAGACTTTGAAGCTGCAAGGATATATATATATATATGTGTGTGTGTGTGTGGCTTCAAAACAGGATGGAGGGATAGTATAGCGAAAGAGTTCTGTTTTTGGTTAAGGCGTTTGGCAACAGCCGGCGCTGGAATTTCGCGACAGTTCCCTTCGGTAGTGTGGATGGGTTGTTGAGATGCAAATTTCCAAAGTACTTTTCAACAGCTTCGAGGCGGTTATAAACTTGCAGTGGTTTAGAGTCATTTTGAAGACTTCTAGGAAGAAGTTTAAATCTGTTTCTGCTGCGTTTATCTTTTACAGCCTGAGATAAAAATAAATAGCGGAAAATATTCTGTTGCTTTCTCCCCTTTAGAGTTGGTGGGTTGGTAACAGCTCTTTCGGGTTTCGATGTTTTGTTACATGGAGCGTTTGGGATTTCTAGTTCATATTGAATTGGATTTTATTTCTTTTAACCCAGTCATTCTTTTTATGCGTCTTACACGAGTTGATATTATTCAACGTCCCACCCCTGGGGTCATTGAAGCTCAAAGTAAAAAAAGTCTTAAAAAAGTTATCAAAATATCTGTAATTTCTTCGTGATGTAAGTACTGTGAAATTTTTTTTATACATAGGACAACAGAGTTTTTTAATAGAACTCGAAGTAAGAAGATTTAACAACTTTAAATCAAATATTACAGTTCTGCTATATCAAGTACTGGCTTGGATGGTATGTGTATATTCAACAAATTATGTTGATTCATACAAGCATGCTCTTGCACAGGGGCGGCAAACTTTCGAGAGACAGGGCCAAAAAAAAAAGGTTGTGACTGAAACAAACTAATTAAGGTATCAAAGTTATATATATATGCATACGCATGGAGTAGGAGGGTGAGGGTCTAGGTGACAGCCACAATCAAACTATCGTGCTCAATTTAACTAATATTTTTTTTACAATATTAAAGTATTTTTCTACACATAGTAACATTTTCCGTTTCCTAAGAACTACAGAAGATATTTTTTTATTGTATTTCTTTGTCTCTCAGTGCAAGAACAACTACCGTTAAAATATCATTTTGTTGGAAATTAAACTTTCAGCTTTGTGAAAAAAAAATCCAAGCGAATAATACCGTAAGCAATTTATTCTGAATTTTCATGTCTTACGCTAATAATCAAAATTAACGTTATTTTTTTTCCACGTAAAAGCAATTTCAACAATCTTTTAACTATCCTTAAGCATGTCATAAAATATGGAATGCGTTTTTTATATCTTCTATTGGAGATTTAATGCATCTCTTGTCCATTCATGAGTGCTCCCAGTAGCTCACACAAAAATTTTTTCAAGGGGGGATTTCCACGGTCGAAAGTCCCCCGACTCGTATCATACCTAACGTGACCAGACGTCCCGTTTTGAACGGGACTGTCCCTTTTTATAATTACGAGTCCCGGTGTCCCCGAAATGAACTCTGGGACGCAAAATTGTCCCGTTTTCGGAAACCGCGCTAAGCTGTTCGGAAACTGTAGTGAAACTTGAAAGTCAGACTGTATCGGCAGTTGAAGCTGCAAAAGAAATCTATCAATTAAAAGATAATTTGACTCAGAAACAGACCAATCAGTCTCTTCCATTTACGGTCCGTCAATTAATGGTGAAATCAAAAGATAATGTGTGGTTCTTATATAGATGAAGAGTTTATGAAAAGGGATGGCTGCAGAATTTTATAAATTAAGCCGTAAATATCTGGAGCAGTAAACTTGCTTTCTTAACAAAGTAATGGAGATATTTTATTGGGCAGATTTAAAAAGGTCTCCGCATGGGTAGACGTTCAAAAATCTCTGGATGTATTAAATGAAAAGGAGTATATTGACTGTAATAAAGATACAGAAGTTTTTGACGAATTTTCATTAATTTAACTACATTACATCGCAAAAAGTAACCGAATAAAAATGATCCAAATGTTTCCACGGAAACTCATTGGGTGGAAGTGTTCAAACACTTTCACGACAACAATCTACAGCATGAAGACTTTTCCATTTTATTTGAATATATTTTATGTTTGCCTGCTACAAATGTTCCAGTAGAAAGAGTATTTTCTGTGATAAACAAATTGTGGACATCAGTTACTACTTTCAGTTCTATGTGATGTTGATAATTAAGGTGAATATAAAAAAAACGTTCCATGAGTTTCATTCTTACTTAAAATCTTCACCAGCTATATTAAAGCAAATTTGTTCCTCTGATAAATATAAATATAACTAAACACATTTTGGGAATATTTTTTAATTCGTAATTTTTAAGCTAACTAACTTTATCTGAATAAATAACTTTAAAAAATTGTTTTTTTTTCATTGTATACCTGTTAATTGATCTAAACAAAACAATGTCCCGTTTTGAGTCAAAGGATAAATGGTCACGTTAATCATACCTCAAGAGAACACCAATTGATTCTTCTGATTTTGTCAATTTTGTTAACATAAAAACAGTAAAAAATAAATTATTGAATTGATAATTAACAATTTATTTTATTAAATAATGCTAATTACAAGTACTTAATTAAATTTTACGTTATATATAGAGAGAGGATTATCATCAATCGAAAAAATCTCTAGGGCTTTGGGGGTGTCCAGACCTCCAGGACACACAACCCCCCTCCTTGTGTGCGCGACTGGTGCTCCCGTATTCATATATGCAAACTAAACATTGTTGGAAATCACATTGAGGAGTGTTTTCTCATGGTGGCTTTTTTACCAGTCAGCTCGACTTTTACTACTTCAGAACTAATTTCGGAATTTTCACTTACTCTAAAAAACTCTGTAGATAGAAAACAATTAAATCCAGAAGTAACTCTCGTAAGCCACAGTTAGTATATACAGGGTGCGGCAAAAAAGCTCGGACAA
>BMAO01020399.1:5000-71860 GCA_019973975.1 Trichonephila clavata
TCAAGTCTTTTAAATAAAAAATAAACAATGTTTTATTGTTTGTACATAAATAATTCAAATGTTTTATGAAAAAAAAAGTATTTGGTAATCCTTTTCGAAATATCTCATTCATTTATAATCGACTTTTAAAAATAATATATGTTTTTTTGACATAATGATGTGTTTTTTTCTTGTTTCATAATATATATATAACTAATATTACATGATTCTTAGTTTTATTCTATAAAATAATTCCTTCATTTATATAAAAGGTGGTAATCGATAGTCAAATTTTTATAAGTCCCTTATTTTTGTAAAAAAGTCAAATATCAGACTTAATAACAGGACAACTTCGTTAAATCAAGTTGAAAAAAATTAAACATGCAATGTAAGAGTCTGTGTAACAAAGATTAATGTGCTATTAAATTCTATAAATTAAACTTTTTCAAAAAAATATTATTCTACAATTAAACATCATTTCAGGACCATTTACAAAAGTAGAACAAGGAAAAATTATTTTTATAATGAAATTCAGATTGTTTCTTTGAGTTTCTTTGAGAAATTTAAGTTTTGCACAGATTTAGATAACAGCAAATTTAGTGAATGTATGGTTCACTGGCGCAAGAATCAATTCCGATCTAACTACGCCAAGGGATATTTTGCCGTAAATAGTTTAGCTAAAAAATGAGAAATGTTAAATGTGGATTTTGCTTACCTTAAATTAATGATAAATGAAATCCCTTGATTAAATAAACTCGAGTTAAACTTAAAACAACAAACATTTGAATTTCAAATTATTATTTTTTTGCATATGGATGGTAAAAAAAACCGTGTAATTATAGAACAAATATGTAAAATTGGCTTATTAATTTACAAATTTCTCAGATTTTAATATTTTTTATTGTTATTTATTGTTTGATTAACAACAATATTATTATTGATTATTGAAAAAAATGCCAACTGTAGAATGCGGTCTTCATTATTTTGAACCATGATGAGAAAGAAAGATGATGATAGCTGAGGTAGCCAATCTACTGTCTTACTTGTCATATCGCTCTAGCTCTAAATACTTTTGATTCTTACGGTTATCGACTACCCTAAAATTGGAAATTTCGCCAAAAATTGAAAAAACTTTTTTTGATTTTATTTTATAGGCTATCTTATTAGCTCTATAAAAATACCAAGTCCACTAGAACAAAATCACAAGTATTTTAATAAAAGCAGATGTCTTTACTTTAAGCAAGATGTCATACTTTAAAACGCGTTTTACTCGAAATGTGTGATTTTTTAAATGCTCAAATAGAGCCAGTGATTGCTAAAAAAGTTTTGAAAATAATTAACTGAATTTTTTTTAATGTTATGTATAATAGTAGAAGTGTTTTAACCTTCAAGTTTATCAATCACTGATTTACTACATAATTTACAGTCCCTTATGTTCAATCATAATATTCATCAACATACAATAACAATGCGTGAATGCAACAATGATATACTTTGACATAAATATACCATACGAATTTAATTATATACCACTCAAATTATCGAGATAAGTATTAAATTTTGTATATGTTACTTTTACGTAATAGATACTTTAAGTAAGTCGATTTAAGTAATATATATTTTAAGTAAGTTACTTTTATGTAATATGTATTTTAAGTAACATATATATATATATTATGTAAGCTACTTTTAAGAATAATATATATTTTAAGTAAGTTACTTTTATGTAATATGTATTTAAGTAATATATATATATTATGTAAGCTACTTTTAAGAATAATATATATTTTAAGTAAGTTACTTTTATGTAATATGTATTTTAAGTAATATATATATATATATATATATATATATTATGTAAGCTACTTTTAAGAATAATATATATTTTAAGTAAGTTATTTTTATGTAATATGTATTTTAAGTAATATATGTATATTATGTAAGCTACTTTTAAGAATAATATATATTTTAAGTAAGTTACTTTTATGTGTAATATGTATTTTAAGTAATATATGCATATTATGTAAGCTACTTTTAAGAATAATATATATTTTAAGTAAGTTACTTTTATGTAATATGTATTTTAAGTAAGTTACTTTTATGTAATATGTATTTTAGGTAAGTTACTTTTATGTAATATGTATTTTAAGTAAGTTACTTTTATGTAATATGTATTTTAAGTAATATGTTTTTATTATGTAAGCTACTTTTAAGAATAATATATATTTTAAGTAAGTTATACTTTCAAGTTATAAGAAACGGATTATTAAACATTTCCTTTCTCATTTTAAAATTAGAATTGATTTAAATAAAAGCGCAACGTGTATTTTAATTAAGGCAGAATGTATTTTGTTTTGCTACTTTTCAGTGAATTAATTTTTGAATGGTCTTTCACTTTCAACTTTTTGATATATTCGCGCACCCCACGTAGTATTATCACGCCTCCGTATGGGGACCTGCCCCACAGTTTGAGAAATGCTGAATTAGAAACTAATATATATTGAGTCAATTTGATACAAACAATGTAGTTATTTATTTAGTTGTTTTTATTAGTTGGAGTTAAAAGTATTTTTTTTTTTGAGACTCTAGGTAGACTCCTTGTGTGCCAACAAGTATAACACAATGCTTACAAACGTAAGTCAATACTCGATCAATAGTGGTAGGAAGTCTTAAGTACAGGGATACAAGCACAAATGGGAAATCGAAAGGTAAAAAGAAACAAGACGGGATGCAAATACAATAAACACAGTACAAAATACAACATTGCTCACATGCAAAAACGGAGACATTCAGTAAATAAAATTATACAATGGTGAAGGTTTGGAAGCACATGTGTGATCAGAATAAGACTTTCAAAATACAAATGAGTAAAAAAATGCATACACACAAATACTTAAGAATATACACACAGACATATATATATATATATACATATATATACGAAGGCTGTTCAGAAAGTATCGATACTGAATTTATTCTATTTATTCCAGAAAACCCCTAGCGGAGGGACTGTGTGCATCATGCGCGTGCATATTTCACCTTGTCTCACAAAATTCGGCAGGTCTGTACAGCGCGCCGTTCAGTCACACTGACTTCTTTCACGTGGAGTGTTTGCGTGCGTTCGTCGAAAAAAGAAAAAGTGTGAAAACACTGATCAGCGAATCTGTATCAAGTTTTGCTTTAAGCTCGGTAAAACGGGTACCGAAACCTACGAGATGATGAAAACAGCATTTGGAGATGAGTTGTGCTCGGGTTTTCGAGTGGTTCCGACGATTCAAGGAGGGTCGTCAATCAGTGAACAGTGATCCCCGTTCTGGACGCCCATCCACCTCTCGCATTGAGGACAAGATTGCACAAGTGAAGGCTGTGGTGCACTCTGATAGTCGTTTAACAGTCCGAGAAATTGCACAGGAGTGTCACATTTCCGTAGGATCATGTGATGAAATTTTGAGAAAGGACTTGAACATGCGCCGAGTGTCTGCAAAGTTTGTGCCGCGTCTCCTCACTGAGGATAAGCAATTCCAACGACTGGCAACATCTCCTGATTTTTTCCTCTTTCCCAAGATCAAGAACACCTTAAAAGGACACCGGTTTCAGGACATTGAAACCATAAAACAGAATTCGACACAGCAGCTTCAGGCCATCCCAAAGTCTGAGTTCCAGAAATGTTTCGAGGACTGGAAACATCGTTGGGACAAGTGTGTTACTGCCAATGGAGCATATTTCGAAGGAGATTGACTCAAAACCTGTTTATGTATGTATGTTTTTGCATAATAAATTCAGTCTCGATACTTTTTGAACAGCCCTCGTATATATACGCACTTTAAAGAACCAGAGAGATACATACGTACACAGTAATTGTTAGCAAACACACACAAAATAATAAAATAGTAAAAAAAAACACAAATTTTTTTTTTAAATAAAAATAATTAAATTTACAATTTAAACAATACGAGAAAAAATGCTATTAATATATGCACAAAACGATGTAAAAGAAGACTTGCTCTGAACAAAGGCAGAGAAAGGAGGAGGCCACGCTATATTGTTCTTTTGTAGGCAATTCATGAGAGTACGTCTTTCGGAAGAGAATTTAGCACAAGCAAATATTAGATGCTTGACATCCTGGACTGAGTCACTGGAGCAAGAACACTGGTCAGTAGGTGACAAATTAAAGCGTTTCAAATAGGCTTTAAAGTTTCCATGCCCAGTTAGAAACTGGGTAAGTATAAAATTAGGTTGAAAGTGTTTAGCCTTTAAACGTCTCTGAATAGAAGGAATAAATTCCTTGGTGAAGAGCGCATTATTTGATATTTGATATAATTTATTCCACTCAGAAATAATTTTTTCCTTAAAAATATTTTTATAATATGATTTTGGAATGCTCATAGGAATCAAAAAACTCAATTTTGTAGCTTCTTTTGCAAGCCAGTCAGCACGTTCATTGCCATAGATTCCCGTATGACCTCGAACAAAAGAAAAGGAAACTTTTACACCTCTGGGGGCTTCGAAGAAAATTGAGATCAATTTGCGTTTTAACAATCAGTTGATTTTGAGAATCAATGTTATTTAAAGCATATAAAGATGAAAGAGAATCACTGCAAATTAAAAAATCCGATGAAAGGTTATCGTTTTTACAGATCCATGAGACTGCTTGAGCTATGCAAAGTAATTCAGCCTGAAACACACTACAGTCATCTCTTATTCTAAATTGGCGAGTTTCAATTTCAATAAAATCTTGGAAAATAACAAATGCAAGGCCAACCTTATTGTTAATTTTGCTACCATCTGTAAAGCAGACAACAGGAAAGTTGTCTTCGATATTTTTACGATAATTAACAAAATTGAGGGGAAATCGTTCAGAAGGATGAGGGAGATCAGAAAATCGCAGGGTACCATCTAGACTCTTATTGGTACAGTTCTTTATTGCATTCTTGAATTCATTATTTCTGATTATAAAGATGTCAATAGGTGGAAAGCCCGAGATAGCAAACACAGCATCATAGGATATCGTTCGATACCCAGAAATAACCCGAAGAAGTATTCTTCGTTGAATTTTTCGCAGGAGACGACAATTTATTTTCTTCTTCAAGGCAGATCCCCAGATTCGAGTTAAAAGTATTGAACTACAAATTTTTATTTCCACCACCCTTTATTTACCTATTTACTATTACTTAATTTTGAATAACTTGATGAAATATAGGTGATAGAAAGTATTATTATTATTATTATGTAATACCAATTATAATCACATGGAGCCTATTTTTAGCTGAAGTTTCTAAAATAAATTTCGGCACACTCAAAATTTGAATCAAAATGAATCATAGATATCACTGCCATGGTAACTTTCCCCTTAAGACATCATCCTTCTCTAACACAGTATGCCCCGGAAAATAGGATATTTCAAGTGTTATCTTATGAGCATTCCTCGTCCTCTTTCGACAAGAGTTTTACAAATCAAGAAGAACATCGTCGCTCAGGAATGTAATTATAATTAAAATGCAATTGCTTTTCGCTTTCCCCAGGGAAGACATGCGTGAGAAATATTCTGGTGCAATAAAGTTACTCAAATTAAGCAAATGACATAGATTTGCAACTAATTATTCGGAGAGTCTTTTCAAATGGTTTTATGCAAGTACAGGTTTTGAAACTATTGTCTCTCGATCTGTATCTGAATGTTATCATACACTAATGGGAATCTCTTGGAAATATCAAATTATATGTCTTGGCACAATTAGTTTATTTTGTGGTATTTAAGGGGTATTTAATGTTTGTTTGGAAGTTGCGTATTTAATATTTGCGATAGTGCTGGGTTAAATATTTACTTATTAATTTAGTAGAGGGATAATGAAGATAATCATATATATTTTGAGATAACGTTTTTGAACTGTAAACGTGATGTTTTATGTATCAGGAGGATAAACTAGCTTACTTAATTAATATAATGTCTTTTTAGCATATTTGTTCATTTCTTACAAATATCCTTTATTTGATGCTAATAAACTTTAAAAAAAATTTACACTTTTCTAAAAATTCTCATTTTGCGCGGGGATAAAAATTTTGAAAAAAGCAAAATGAAGGAAATTAGAAATAATTATGCATGAGACTACATGAGACATAAGGTTTGTTTGTACATTTTGTGTAATTAAATAATATTTGAATATGGAAAAGTTTTTAATGTCTTAGGAACCTAAAATTGGAAGTATAAACAAAATGTAAGAAAAAGAATCTTCGGCGAGAAAAACAATTTTGCTTTAAGTCAACAACATACATATAAAGATACATAGATTTTAGAAGGTTGAGACATAACATATATTTCTTTACAATAAATTACACATATATATATGTGTATACACTCAAGAGCCAAAACATTATGACAACCTGTCAATAACGAGTTGGCCCACATTTAGCGCGCAACACAGCTTCAACCCCCCTTGGCATGGATACCACAAGTCCTTGGTAGATGGCCGGAGACAAATTGTACCAGATGTTTAAGCAACGATCACGCAAATCCGAGATATTCCGAATTGGTGGTCTTTGAACTCTGAGATGCCACCACATGACATCCAAAATGTGTTCTATCGGATTGAGATCCGGTGAGTTAGGCGGCCAGGACATTAACTGGAATTCCGCATCATGTTCCTGGAACACAATTTTAGCCTTTTGACACGGGGCGTTTTGTCCTGTTAGAACATTCCATTTCCAGCTGGAAAAACAGAGGCCATGTAAAAGTGCAACTGGTCCGCAATGATGTTCAGATACCCTGTAGCATTCATGGTCTGCTCTACCACAACCACGGGTCCCAGAGACGCCCAAGAGAACGTCCCCCAAAGCATAATACCGCCTCCACCGGCCTATGTATGACCTATTGTACATTGAGGGAGCAAATGTTCGCCTGGAAGACGGCGTATCCTGACACGGTCATTGGCGTGATGAATGGCAAACCGTGATTTATCTGAAAAGGCAACTGTCTCCCACTGATCCATAGAACAGTCGCAATGTTCCCGGGCCCAGTGCAGGCGCAGTTGGCGTTGATGCTTGATCAGCAAAGGCACTCGAGTGGGACGTTTGCTGCGTAGCCCCATATCCAACAGTGTCCGCTGAACAGTGTGCTCCGATACTATTCTACATGGCTTTGCATTGTAATGGGCTGTCAGCTGAGCCACCGTCTGGCTCTGGTTTTGCTTCACCATGCGAGACAGTCTCCGACGACCTTCTTCTTTGATAGCGTGTGGGTGTCAAACACCATGTAATCTACTACTGGTCTCACCGTCATTCAACCACTTTGCATAAGTACTAACAATTGTAGATCGAGAACAAACCCACGAGTCGTGCAGATTCGGAAATAGCTGTTCCGAGTCTTCGAGCCATTACAATCTGCCCTCTATCAAAGTCGCTTAGATCCGCAGCCTTTCCCATCACACACAGAAGTAAATGAAAGAATGACTTTTCGGACTTCCATGTCATCCAGGTGAGTTCATTGCAAAATGTAGGAGTGGTCATAATGTTTTGGCTCTTGAGTGTATATATGTATCATGTATCTTTTTTCAAAGCGAATATTTCAAAGAAAATAAAAAATTGTGATATTTGTCATTACATAATTAAATACATTTATAACTTTTAGTAAAAATTTTGTGGCAAGAATTTTGAAATAGTTTCTAATATTTTATTATCAAATGAATTAATAATCATTGCTCGAAGAAAAAACAATCCTATAAAATATAATTAAATATCGTAAACTGTACGGAAGTTTTGATACATCGAAATATACTTTTATTGTATCAGTTTATTAAAGTACTTGCACCCACCCAGTATGGTGGTTATGACTTTCAGCTTGCAACAGAGTGGATTCAGGTTCGATTCCCGAATCAAGAATGGATGTATTTTCTTCGGGTGAAGAAGTCATACTTTTAGCTGAAATGGATTCCCGTCTCGAATGGAAAGCGGCGCACCCTTTTTTATAACCTGGATCATCGTCTGTAATAAATGTTTATATTTACTGTCTGTTTCTGCTTCTTCCACTCGTCTTTCATATGTATCCCAGGAAAAAAACACACGACAGCAACATTAAAGTACTTTAATTCATGGAATATTTTTCTCTCCTTTTTATACACAATATATTTGTCATTTTATATATTTTCAATATATTTGCCTTTTAATACACATATATAATAGGTTATCAACTATCTTAGTCTAAAAACCAAAACAGATTGCACTTTTTCAAATTTTTTGAAAACAACAGGTTTTAAATCACATTTTCTCTTTTAATATAACGTTTGTTTTTATGTTGCAAATAAATCCAAATAGTAGTTATTTATATTTTTCAATGCCAAAGTTCGATAGCTTGTGATGTTTGTAAGCTAGACTGAGTAAAGAAGTAAATGTTGTTCCACTGCATAAAATAAAGATCAAATATATTTATATTCCTCCCATACCCTTTCTTTTAACTCATGCGGGCTTTAAAAGAAGAGTTTTGTAAAATAAAGTAAATAAATAAATAAAATATATCCGATACACAACAGGCTCAAAGTTTGAAATGCAGTGCGAAAGAATTGCATATACGACGTTCCAGTCCGCAACTACATGAACTCTCACGAGGGTTCAGTTGTAATGCAACACAGAAAAACAACATTCACAGGCAGAATACAAATATTTTACATATGCTTATAGCTTTGTCTTTTATTCTCTTTAGAAAAGAATCATTAGAATCAGACCCTGTACATGCAACAATTTTTTTCCTTCAAAATGCAGAATTGTTGGATGAATGCATAGATATCGAAATAACTACCATTAAATTATATCGATTTCTTTCTTTCTTATTATTTATATTTCCGGTTACGCTAATCATTACTAAAACCATGAATTGAGGAAAATGTATGAAAAAAATATAATTCAATTATTTTTAAGGGTAAGAAGCTCAAGAAAATAGAAACTAGAATATCGCGATGTTTTGAAATAGCTCTTGTAATACTCACAATAAAATCTTCCTGACTTGTGTTTTCAATAACAAGTGTATTGTTTTTGATATATATAACAGGAAATAGTTCATTCAGTTTCTAAACTCATGTCCATAAATTAAGATAATGAAGTTCAGGTAAAGAAAGAAACAGAAGCAAAACAAATTTGACTTATTTGTAAAGTATATTTATTAAGCAAAAGGTAAAGAGCAAAAAAGATGCTATATGTTTGACATAATTAATAAAAATTGCGATTTTTACTCCTTGGAGAAAATTTTAAAAAAGAACTTATTTACAAAAAACAGTATAACATTGTTAGTATGATGGTTAATACGGAGTATGTCTCCCGGACGATGCAATGCAGGCCTTACAACGCCAACGCATGCTGAGTATCAAATTATCAATCTGATATTGGGGAATATTACACCACTCATCAAGCAATGCCCTCCGAAGTTCCGGTAGACAGGTGGGAGGGGGTTGACGGGCTGCAATTCGTCGGCCAAGAATATCCCACACATGATCTTTTGGATTCAAGTCCGGTGAGCATGCTAGCCAATCCATATGTGTGATATCCTCCGATTGAAGGCATTCGTCTACAATGCTTGCATGGTGAGGACGGGCGTTTTCATCCATAAACAAAAATTCTGCACCATGGCGCCACGAAACAAACGTACATGTTGTTCCAGAATGACATCCCGATAGATGTGGTCTGTCATCGTTACACTCTGAACATGCAGGTCAGTTCTGGAACCAAGAATAATTCCTCCCCAAACGAGCCATCCTGCACCACCGTAACGGTGTCGTTTAATGGTGTTCTCTTGGTGGTAACGAGTACCTGGCCGCTCTCCATATGAAAGTCCGGCGAGAATCAGACTATAAACTAAACCTGGACTCGTCGGAAAACATCACACAAGACCACTGTTGCGGTGTCCACAATGCATGCTCTCTACTAAAGGTTAATCGCAGGTGACAGTGAGTTGCGGTAAGGGGAACACATCTGACAGGCCTACGAGCATATAGACCAATGTGCCGAAACGTCTGTACGCGGTCTGCCTTGAAACTGTCGTACCGGTAGCTGAAGAGAGCTGACGAGATAGGTCTGATGCTGTGCTCCGTCTGTTTTTTTGGCAGTAACTTCCAAATACCGGTCCTCATTCGGCGTTGTAACTCGGGGGTGACCTGTGCTGTATCATCAACTCACATTACCATCAGCTTGGCAAAGTCTGGAGATGACACTCTGGGTGATTCCAAGTTCCTCGGATACTTCCAGCTGGGTAAGTCCACCATTCCAGTCGTCCGATAATTCTACCACGTAAAAAATCATCCAAATGCTTCCTTTGTGCCATAACTATGCGGTATTGCACTGAAAGGCTTTTAAAGCGCTTGTGAACAATTTTACTTCTTTGCCACCATTCCTTATATTCATTCCCCTCTCTTACACTCTCGTCATTGTGACGTACTATCCGCGCCATCTGGTGGTTTCCTGTAATTTGCATATTCTTCTTCAAGATGTGTGTGATAATTCTACAGGTGAAATTTTTATTTTAGAGTTCAATTTCTGTGTGATTCTGAATTAACCTTAATTTATGGATATGAGTTTAAATATAGTGGAGATATTTTCCTACGCATAATGTTCCTCATACATTTCCTTTTAGATCTTTTTTGGCGAATTATTTGGATATAATTATTTTATGAAAGTCATTAGAAACAATTAATATTTTTGGTTGTTTTTTTTTCTCAAAGAAATATTTTGTCACAAATTGGCATGGCATTCCTTTGTTTAATTTTCCCTAAAACTGCAGAAACTACAATAACAATAACGTAATCTTACAATTTTGTGCCTAATATTTCTTAAAATAAATTACGATTAAAAACAAAAATGCGATGAATAGAAACTTTTGTGTTGAAATTTTGAAGGTAGTATATTTTTTTATATAGCTATAAATATCAATCCTTAATAATATTTATTATTAACAATGTCAGTGATTCTCAGGGGAGATGTGGAGGGCGCAAACATTCCAAAAAGTTGAAAATGGCAAGTTATTTTTTAAAGAAAAATTATTAATTTACTGAAAGAAACCACACAAAAAATGTATATACATTCTGACGCAATAAAAAATAAAATGAACAGTTACATAGATATAACAAACTTATAAATGTCGAAAATAAAAGTAATATAATAGTTATCATGTTATTTATATAAGTAACTTTCTTAAAACATATATTACTTAAAAGTAACGTAAGAAAATTCTATCATGAAAATTGCACGATTTATAATTAAGGTTGTATTGTAGCTTTGTTGTCAAAGTAATTTATTATTGTATTCAATACATTGTTACTCTGTGTGTGGGGAGGGGTGCGATAAAAATTATGATTGAAAATTGGGTCTTCTTCTTCTTCTTTAGCACGACACCCGGGGTGGGCCAAGGCTTTCCTCAGAACATCCCTCCATCTTGTCCTCCGGGAGGCGACAGTTCTCCAATTGGTCACTTTCAGCACTTTAAAATCTTCTTCCACACAATCAGTCCATCTCAGCTTGCGTCTCCCTCTGGGTCTGTTCGAGATGGGTTTATAATTAAAAATTATTGATGTCATAGATGAGGGATCCATTCGACAGACATGTCCCGCGAATCTCAAGCGGCATATTTTGATGTAGTTGACGATGTCAGCTTCCTTAAAGAGTCTGTTGAGTTCAAAATTGTACCTGTGTCTCCAAATTCCGTTATCATTCACAGCCCCAAAGATCTTCCTCAGGACTTTCCTTTCAAAAATAACAAGTTGATTTGTCTGGGTCTTTGTTAGAGTCTAGGTTTCACATCCATAGGTGTGAACAGGTCTTATAATAGTTTTATACAAAATAATTTTTGTAGATCTTTTATCAATTTCGATTTTAAAAAAGTTCCAAGGCCATAAAGGCAGCGATTAGCAGCAAGAATTCTTCTTTTTAGTTCAAAACCTATGTCATTACAAGAGTTAACATTGGAACCCAGATATGTAAAACTGTCAACCAGTTCGACTTTAAGATTTCCAACTTGAAGGGCCACAGGGCTCACTGCTTTTGTCACAGGCATGTATTTAGTTTTATCTGCATTAATATTAAAATGCATTTTTAGCAGATGCTTTGAGAGCGCTGAATGCTTCCATTAAGGCACTTTTTGTTCTTGCGATTATGACTATATCGGTAGCATAGGCTAGAATTTGTACAGATTTGGTAAAGATAGTGGCCCTCGTGTTGATACTCCGAGAAAGCAGTCCTGCTTTATGTTCCTTTGGTTTAGTAACGGTGGGATTTTTTTACGGGGTGGAGTTGTCAGCCCCACGCCCAACCCCCTACCTGGAGGGCCAGTCCCCTGATATAATCCCCAGGGGCAGGGTACCCGGCTATACCCCCGGACACTGGGTACCCATTTTAGTCACCTTCTACCACACGCATGAGCTACGTTGGGACTAAATTCTTACCCCCGGTCACCACACGGGGCGAAAATTGGGTCACAAATATTAAAAGTTTAAGAAGATAGCTTAATTTATAATATATTGAATTTCTTAATGCAATGGGTCATCAGCAGCCACCAATAAAAGCTTGGTTGGCTACAGATTGAGTATGGGTATCCTATACTCAACCTTCATTTATTTATCTATCTATATCTGCATATATATTAATAATCTATTAACACGTTATTTTCATCAGCATGAGTATTCTATAGTATAGTAGCCATTTACTAAGGAGATTTTCTTATACTTAAATACTGTGATATTTTTAATGTGAGATTTATGCTTTATTTTATGGGTAATTGATTTTACTCACAACTTGAAGATATACTCGTATTTTTAAATCAAAGGATTAGGGAAAATTTCATGTGTTACCAGAGGCAGATTTAGCGGTTTGTTGGACCTGGCATCCGTTAGGGGCCCCAGTGCCAGAAGAGACCCCAAGCATGATGAATTGCATTTATAAGTTCAATATGCAACAAAAATATCTTGAACCGATATTGCAACCCCGGTTATTTCATCGTATTTGAGTCGTATACAGCCCTAGCTATCTTTTCCCCGTATATCTGTATTATTGTAATCTGTACAAATTTTTCACATGCATTTGTTTGCACAATTTTTACTTCGAACTAATGAATACTATTCAAATCAAACAAGTTTGTTTTCAGTTCATATCCGTGCTTAATTACTCTCGGGTACATTTTACACTGTGATAGAAAAAAACAAATCCCAACACCAAGGAAAAAACTTTTGTCGACTAATAAAACTTCGACAATAAAAATAGGCTACCTATACCAATGTATAGGTAACATATTTAATTGATTAAAGTTTCAAGATCACACTTTAACGTAAACGCGAGTAGAGCCATTTAAAATGTGAAATGATGATACATTAAAAACCGGTGTAACCGCTACAGTTCTAAATGCAAACATGCAAACGTGTATGTCATGTGTCCTACTGGTACCGGAGATCAGTTTGTGGGATGGAATTGCGCGCCTGTTGCTCTTGGTCGGAAAATATAAGGTTGTTATTCTGGTTGAGGATGAAGCTGACATTGCCGTCCAATGACGTCCCGTTTATGATCGATTGGAGAAATAACTGGTGATCTAGCCGGCCAACGTAACACTTTGACACCATATATAGACTGTTGGATTACATCAGGGAGGAGGGAGAACGTTATCCTGTTGGAAAACACCCCTTAAATGATGTTTATAAATCGCAGTGCAACAGTTTGAACCACCAGACAGATGGACTAGTTTGCAGTTAGGGTGTGTGAATTAACCACGGAAGTGCTCCATGAATCAAAGGAAATTGCTGACTCCAAACCATAACTGTAGTTGCAGGCTCAGTGTATCTATGTAACAGAAACATTGTTTGCAGGCGCTGACATTGCCTTCTTTTAATCAATATGCAGCCATCACTGCAGTGGCATAACGTACACTCCTCAACTCTCGCATCGTTGGGTTGGCCAGGATCCTAGGGTCCAATAGCCAGACTGACATTAAGTAGGGCTTGGGGACCCAAACCTGACTCTGCAGTAGATGTACTACGTTCCCCAGCCATATGGTGAATACTGTAATCTTCTCTGTCAGTGGTGACCCGTACATGATTGAGCTCTAGTTTTCTTGAGGTAGTGCCTTCTCTGGACCACTGCTACCAAAAATCAAGCACAGTGGATACATTCCTTCCAAGTCTTTCTGTAATATCATAGAAAGAAAATCCACCTGTTTTTAACTTTATTATACAACCTCGTGTTCAAACTCAGCGAGCTGTTGATAATGGCTTATACGTCGTCTTAAAGTCATTTTGGACTAACATCAACTCACTAAGTTAAATCTCAACGATAAATAACACTCACGAAGTGCGTATTTAAAGTACACTTGATTCACATCTTCCACGTGGTGCAACTAGCACCACAATTATTCGCATAGCAAAAAAATTAGAATCAAATTTATCTTTCAGATGTACAAACACGCCTACCAAATTTCGTTGACACAGCATAAATCTTTCTTTGAGAAGATATTTTTATTTCCTTCAGTGTATTTTACTAATGAAATTAAATGAGGTTACATATGATAAACGATATTTCTAGTTCAAAAAGCAAACTATTTGAAATTAGTTGAATTTAGGACTTAATAACAAGATAAAGATAGACCTTAATGCAAAATAAAAGCTGTCCTGGCTGAAATACGTGATAAGAATGAGTGTGTGTGGGGGGGGGGAGACCACAATACTAGAGGTGATTAGAAACAGATGGAAAAATATTAAACTTCACTAATGACCATGATTGGGAATAAATTCTAATAGCAAATCATTGCAATAAGTTGAGTGTGAATATGTATTTATATTATTAACAGGATCTATAGCTTATACTAAAATCTCTAGAAAATTATATATATATATTCAAAACTTCAGAAATGAATTTGGAAAAATAGACAAGGAGCAACTGATCTACCAGGGCTCTCGTTTGAAGAGGAAGCTGGACAAGCTCACAGGCAGTAAAAGGGAAAAAATATTTTTGGTGAAAGTAAAGAAGTCGTTTACGAATTTTGAAAGTGAGGAAAATTTCATAGTGAATTTATTTTATGTCATACGCAATAGGACAAGAGCAGAACTATCCTGAAGAGCTCAGATTTATTAAACTGTTATAGAATACTTTATTGTATTTTTGGCGAGAATTATAACCTGAAATTTTTAAAAGAAAGCTACACATAAGTTAAAGGAGACTTGCAAAGAGGATATTGAATCTTTTAATTTTTACGATAGGAACTGGGGCATGAAAAGAAAAGAGAGATGTGATGAATACCCCTACTAGAAATTTATCGAGTTGCAAGAGAAATCATAACGTAGAAATACTTTTAACCATACCATTATCGAATGTATCAGGAGAAAAAAGTTTTCAGTTTTAAAACGTGTTAAAAATATTGTAATAAGTATTATGGGAGAAAAGGCAAATTGAACAACATGGTCATATTACATACAGAACAAAATGTTTCAGATAAAATAGGTATATCAAAAACAATTTATGAATTTGCAAAAGAGAAATTGTGAGTTGTATAGCAAAACTGTAAGTTCTTCGTAAGGTTTTAATTTTTTTTTATATACGGTTAAGATTTTTCTTTAGCTGTTGAGTTTTATTATTATCAGTATTTTTGAGAATTTAAAGTAAGCGACTCTTCTCACTATTTTAGTTTTTTGACTCTTAACCCATGGGTCTCAAAACTTTTACTGCCAGAGGCTTCCAACTACCTTAATCTGCCTCTATGTGTTGCAGTTGTATAATTTTGTAGTCATTTGGTACTTCTATTTTCCTCTCTGCAATAAATTTCTAAAAATGAATACGTTCTAGAGAAAGAAAACCTTATTAAATGTTCAAGGGTATTTTCTTAAGTTAATCATAATGTACATTTGGATGGCTGTACTAAATCAGGCAAAATATTACGACAGTAAAAAAATAAATTGTTCTTTATAAGTTCGAATTACTTTTTTTTTTTTTTTTTTTTTTTTTTTTTAACATTTATAAACCCGTGCACCACCGAACGTATAACACGAGGGTAAACAACACAGACAGAAGAAAGGATTACAACACAAACATCCATGCCTTCTCCGGGATTCGAACCCAGTCCCTGCGGCACCGCAGTCAGCTTCACTGACCACTATACCGGATGGGCGGCCGAATTACTTTTTGTGCTCCAAAAATTGGAAACGTAAATAAATAAGCAACTTTATGCTTTTCTAAAAAAAGTATGTTAAGAAATTTTAAGAAATTATGAGAAAAACTTTTGCTTTTGATTTTGTTTACTGACGCCAAGCTCAAATAAGAGGTTTTTGAAAGAGAAAGTATAAACAAACCCAATTTATCGGAATTTAAGATCAAATGATATAAGCAAACATAAGAGCAATGTAATATCCTAACAAATACTTATAAAAAATGAGATTATTTGCTTTAAACATTTATCTGACTCTAAAATAATTTATTATACTCTTCCAATTTTGTCTTACAGGAAAATTTATGATTTAAATTCATGAATAAGAGCCTAAGTTTGTTTATAATATTCTTATCCAATGACAAAATTAATTTTTTTAAAGAATGGTGCGCAAGCCGTTATATACAATAGTTTGTAAGAATTATGAATGAATGATATCTTTACGTTATTTTCAGAAGCATGTTTACGTTCATCATGGCTTGTTTTAATATTTTGCATAAGTAAATTTATTACTTTTCAGTAAATAGTTTATTCACAATACACTGGTGTGCAAAAATTAAGGACGATACGGTTTTTTCAATATAACTTTGTACAAAAGCATTCCAAATCAACACATTTAATACCGTAAGATCCCAATACGTAAGGACATGAGTAATGTAAGCAACACTTACTAAAAGAGAAATCAGAGGGATAAAAAGAAGCTTTATTGAAAAAGTAGCATGGAGCGCAATGCGACTGAAGGCCGAAACATTCCTGTGATGGGTGTCCAGTAAGAAATATCCGGTCTTTAGTAGGGGATATGATCTCCCCTGACTGCTAGGCAGGTTTCGCAGCGTCTGCCCATGCTGAGAATGAGGGTGTCAATGAGTTGTTGAGGCATTGCTGCCCATTCGTCTTGCAGCGCCAATCGAAGCTCCGGAATCGTTACTGGTGGTAAGGTACGAGCTGCCAAGCGTCTGCCTAGAAAATACCATACATGCTCGATGGGATTGAGATCCGGAGATCGTGCCGGCCAATCCATACGTTCAATATCCTCACTCTCTAAGAGCTGTTCGGCAGCTACTGTGCGATGACATGGTGCATTGTCGTCCATGAAAAGGAACTGCGGACCCATAGCGCCTCTAAAAAGACGCACATATTGAAGAAGAATCTCGTTACAATAACGGGTCCCGTTGACTGAACCTGCGTCGAAGATGTGAAGGTCTGTACGACTACCAAGCATGATGCCTCCCCAAACGAGAACACCGCCACCTCCATACCTGTCCCTTTCAATGATGTTCGAGGGATGATTGCAGCTTCCCCGCTCTCTCCAGATGAGAATGCGATGAGAATCGCTACTCAGACTGAATCTGCTCTCATCTGTAAAGAGTACTCGTCCCCATTCATTGTCTCTCCAATTCCGGTATTCCCGGCACCCCAGAGAACGCCTTCTCCGATGGGCAGGTGTTAGAGTTACACACCGTACAGGGCGTCGTGCAAACAGACCACCACCGTGCAGTCTTCTGGCCACGGTAAAACGCGATATCGGCCGTCCAGTCGCCTGTGTCGTGTGTCTAGCGATTTCTCCCGCTGTCTGCCGCCTGTTTCTTCTGGCCTGTAAGGCAATATACCAGTCCTCTGCGGGTGTGGTTCCTCGTGGACGACCACTACTGAACCCCGGATAGCTGTTCCTGTAGTTTGAAATGGTCTCCAAAGTCGTGAAACGATGCTGTGAGCAATTCCGAACTCTGCAGCCACACTTGTCACACTGCGACCTTCCTCCAACTTCCCAATGATTCGACCTCGGGTAAAAGCATCCAGATGTCGTCTAACAGATTGATTATTCGCCATTTCTCGCAGAGGCAGCAACTCGGTGTGATTTTAACTGCTATACGGTGTGCAATCTCTTTGCCAGAAATACTAATCTTACACCGACAACATGCTTTACTACTCAGACACTCCCCCATTACGTCTACCTGCATATCTGCGCATGTGCAACCGTACATCACCTCACTTAATCTCCTGATTGGTCTTTCTGTCCGCTCTGCCTCTTCGTTCAGCTGATATGCTAATTTTTCGACTTCGTCCTTAATTTTTGCACACCAGTGTATATGGTAAGAAAATTCGTCTTTTCAACCAATCAAACATTCATCTATTAGGATTGTTGTATGTTGTAAAAGTAATCATTTTGTATCCAAATGAAGAGAGTTGTTTCATTAAAAATCCTTTTTAAACAAATTAATTCATAATTCAGTTTACAGTGCATATTATATGCACCGTAGTTTTCGAATCTAAGCCGCACTTTTTTCCGATGTAAATGCAACTGAGAATTGGGTACGGGTCAAAAACGAAGACTCAAAAAATTCGGTGAAGAGGGGAAACTGCACATGATACTTACAGTTAGAGCAATTACGGGTTAATGCATGTTTTTAAAAGTTTTCCATACTGGTTGCATAAACTACTTTTTCACGTCTTATTAATTCTCATTTTGATTTTTTTTTCAATTTTATAAATATGTTTTTGATAAAATATTTTACTCTATTTTCCCCCACGAAAATGTGTTTAGAATCGGAAGTCCTGTGTAGAGTCAATAGCCGCTTGGATTAGAATAAATGCAGTAGTAGAATATAATTGTTATAAACAAATTGTAGAATAATGTAGTAGAATTATGTAATTGTACAATAATGTACTAGAATTGTAGAACGTAACTGCAGAATAGTGTAGTAGAATTGTAGAATATAATTGTAGAATAATGTAGTAGAATTGTAGAATGTCATTGTAGAATAATGTAGCAGAATATGTTATAAATAAATTGAAGAAAATAGTATGTATTACTTTTCTTTGCGCAAGGGATGTATAATCTTAAAATGATGAAGAATAAGTACCATTTCTTTAGTTCATAATTATAAATTCATACAACAATCTGCTCTAAAATGTTTACCAATGGTAATGTAATTACTTATATATATGTTATAAATTCATCTTGTCAATGGATTTGAAGGAACATCATACTCTACAGTTACACGAGTCCTACTAGCAATAGCAATGGAACTCGTAGTATTCAATCACAGTCATATAACGGATACATCACTTAGGCCTGTACCACATTGCTTTATGAGACATTTCTCATAAAAATGCACAATATTATTCAAAATAGCATATTGTTAAATAATTTTATTAATATTTTAATTATTTAGGTTAAAAAATAATTCAATAATAATTACATTTCTTAATAATTTTCTTCTACATTCAAATTCAATACTTTTCTGATGTTTTTATACCTTAAAAACAGTAAGTTAGTGTTTCATATTCATGATTAATCAATTTATATGTATTCATCAAGCACTGTTACAAATATAATTATGTATTATTTAATTCTCTCTGGGAAACAGGATTTCCTCAATATAAATGTGAAGTATTAGGAATAGCAGTATTATTAACAAATAAATTAGGATTATTAACAAAATAAATGTAATTTAAATTTAAATATATTAAAACTCATAAATATTTTAAATATTAAACTCCTACATAACGTAATATTTTAAGCGTTGCAAGTAACGTTTACAGTTATGCAAGTTAATTCTTAAGAGATGTTGTAGATTTAATTCATTTCTATACAGTTTAACAACTTTCTTCTGATCTCTTGATCAGACAATCTGCTTTTATGTTCGATTTGAAGTGTTGAAAGATAATTTCTGTTCCTCACCAATTGCGAAACTAAAATTCCTTAGACCGGGTATAGTCATATACGAATGGAAACTATGGATTTGTGTCAACGCGTAGAGAGTTTGGGGGTTGCCTTTCTAGAATCTGAAATGAGTCATCAGATACATCTGAATTGTTAAGCAATGGGTTATGTATATTATCAAGAGGAATTCTAGAGTTCACCAATGTACGGGATGATAGGATAGAGTAGAAATGATATGGTTTATTCCAAGAAACTACGACAAAGAATTCATACTGTATAGGTATGTTAGACATTTATATAAACTTTAGTGTAGATGAATATCATTAAATTTTTTTGAAAAAATTTACATATTTAATTTTAATTTATCTTTTGCAACATTAAATTTGTTTCGTATTTAGGTTTAATTGTAATTGTTTCATTTTATTAAAATTATATTTTATTAGAAATTTTGTCTCAAATCTATTTTGTTTCAGATAATGATTCAATTTATATTAATCTCTGTTTTTTTATTTTAGTTTTCTTATAAAATATTTCTTCCTTTGCTTTTAATAATGTGTTCTCTGGATTTATTTTTTTAAATGCTAACATTTACTTTACATAGATAGAGAGGAAAATTATAAATACTGTTTTACATAAATAAAATTCAATTTCTGAAAGTTATAAATATTCGTCACTTGCTCATTTCCTCTTTTTTGTCGATTTTATAAATGAATTTTAAAAGTGTGAAATTCTCTACAAAGCCAGTTATTGATTTTCTTTTTATGATATCCGTTTAGGTATTGCATCTTATAAAATATTGTTGAATCAAATAGAATATATAATAGAACTAAGTCATAATACTGCTTTAATAAAATTAGAAATATGAAATGATTCAACAAACGATTGTTCATTTTGATTACATTTTCTAGAATGATTTCAAGTAACATATTATAGGTTGTTCTATGCTCTCTCTATGTAACAATGTACTTTACTTTTTTATTATAATGATCAACATGATGATGTAAATATTCCCAAATGACTTTCTTAAAGAATAAAATAAGCTCTTTTATGTTACAAAATGTATCAGACGCAAGCAATAAAAAAATGTTAAGAAAATATCAAGATAACCAGAAGTTAAAAGTTTTTTTTTTTGTTTTTTTTTTGAAAATCTGTTTAATTGGGTTTATTTAAATGATGAATCGCTAATTCTTAAGTGTTAAAATTTTGGAACATACAAACATTTTTTCAGTAAGAAATCTTACATTTTACCACGAGGTGAGATCATAATGTAGTAATGTTTTTTTTATTGTAATGCTTATTTAGTACGCCTAAATAATAAAAGATAAATATGTATTTATTATTAAATAATATCATTAACTACGTAAATTAACCTTTACAGTATGATACACAACTCTCAAAAAATTCTATAAAGAATAGCGTATCAACAATTTTGCTTATGAATAGTTCTGAAACAAATAAAGATTTTATTGCTTTTCTCTATACATAAATTTACAAGAACACAATAAGTTTTGTTTCTTCAAAAACGTAACATAATTTTATTTAAATAGCTGAACTTTTACAAGAAATTTCGAATATTTTTATTAGAATGTAAAATACTCAACCATTTAAAACTCAGTGGGAAATACAGCACTAAAGGATTCATCTAAAAGAAAGCGGCAATCTTCTTTTTTCTAAGATTGAATTCAATGTTTACACAGTGACGAATTGGACAGTATAAAATAACAGTAAAAATAATTTTTCGGTACTTTTATAACATTGTTTCTTCATCACTCAATTCTAGATTGATCGAAAATCGCTTCTCAGCAACATAAAAGAAAAGGAAAGCGTTGATGAAAAATGTAAGTTTTAAAAAGAAAACAAGTAAAACAACAAACTACAACTCACGGACTTTAAAAAACTGTCACTAAAATTAATTTCTTCATAGTTAAACATTTGAAACATTTAAGAGGAGCAATGAATTTCTTCCCTTTGAAAAAAATTTTTCCGTAAGACAAATAAATGAAACGAAAAAATTTTAAAAAAAAGAGCACGAGAACCTATTGTTTTAAAAAGTAATAAACAGCAGATCAAATACTTGAAAAGTAAGATTTAAAAAAAGAAAAAAAAAGAAAGGAAAAGTCTTATCTTTGTTTCTTTGAGGAAAGTACAAGTTATAAGGACATTTTATTTTAACATTTAGTGAGCAGAAAAGACATTTAACACATACTTCCTATTATTTAAATCCACATCAAAATTCGGACTGTTATATTAATAAGTAAATGTTTAAACTTATTTTTTTTAGGAATAGGAATTACTCTTAGTAACGCTATTCAGAAAGCTTCGATTTAAATTTCATCAAGTTCTTAAGCAATTATATTTTTAAAGCAATCCTAAGAAAAGAGTGAGCAAGAAATATATTTCAATAGAAATAAAATCTATGGGACTAGTTTTGGGATATATTTGAGGTTTTCAATTGAAGTGCTAATGTAACTCCTTTACCAAACAAAACATACTTAATTTTAATCAAATATTACTATTAAGATATTCAATATAGAATACACTTTAAAATTTAATTACACCCATGAATCTATACCATTTAAGTAATATCTGACTTTCGAAGTTGTTAAGCACAATATATTTTGTTTTTCATCAGGCAAACATTTTAATTTATATTATTTATTAGAATATTCAATTGAAAATATATTGGAAAATATTTTTGTACCCTCTTTTCGCAAAACACTTTCTAATATTAAACTAATAATTTTATTGTGTAAGTAATTTATGTATATATATTTATATATTTAGAGAGAGAGACACATAGACAGACAGACAGATATATATTAAACGCATTCTTCAATCATTGATCCAAAAATGTGTGTGCTAGCCAAGTAAACTATATTTCAAATGATATCGCAATTCTTACATATTATTTAACTATAAATTAGTGCCTCAGACTAAGGAAAATAACAGTTCTGCGTGATGACAATATTATTAAGAGCTTTGCAAATATTACTTACACACGCATTTGTTAAATTGAAATCATAACTAGAGAAATATGGCGAATTTAAATTTATAAGTAATCACTGTGAGAAAAATATTTATACGACGATGAGTAGAAAAGTACTATTCCCTTTTCGACTGTAGTCACAGTTGTGTATGAAAGTCGAAACGCAGAATGAGACGTTAAAGATAATATATAAGTTTATTTTTCTACTTAAGAGCAAGGCATTTAGACATTTTTCATACTGCTTGATAAGCTTCAAACAGCCCTCGAAGAAAAACTCAGTGCTTTGCATACGGAAGAAGAGTTTAACGGCTTGATTGACTTCAGCATTGTTTCCAAAATGCCTTCCCGCGCGATTCTTCTTCAAAGCCGAAACAGATGAAAACCACTTAAGATATCCAAATGGTTGCGACAATCTTTTTTTAAAAAAAGGAGATATGGGGATTTTTTTGTTATTTTTAGATTTGTTTAGTGCATTTTAAGAAAAAATGTGCTAAAATTAAGAAGAGAAAAATAAATTATTATTACTAAAAAGGGAAAAATAGGTAAAAATTGACAAAAAATAGCATAAACGCGGCCCATTCTGCACCAAAGGTTTATGAACAAATTTTCCATTTTTTCAATCAAATGTGATGTTATATTATTCAATTTTGAAATGACCTTCAGGATAAGAGATATTTTCTTCTTTACAAAAACTAAAGCACTTTTTTTTTATCTCGGTTACTGTATGAAAATGCGTAAAAAGACAGTGATTATATTCACATAAGGGACTGTAAATTTTGTAATAAAATAGTGATTGATAAATCTGAAGGTTAAAATAATTCTACTATTATACAGAACTTACAGAAAAAATTTCAGTTAATTATGTTCAAAACTTTTATAGCAATCGCTGACCCCGTTTGATTATTTTCAAAAATCCACATTTCGAGTAAAACGCGTTTTTAAAATATGACAGCTTGCTTAAAGTAATTGCATCTTCTTTTAATAAAACACTTACAGTTTTTGTTCTAGTAAACGGAAAATGATAAACGTGGTATTTTTATAAAGCTAATAAGATGGCTCATAAAATAAAATCATAAAAAAAATTTGTCAATTTTTGGCAAAATTCACAGTTTTAGGGTAGTCGGATACCTTAATTCGAAATCAGGACTGTATAGCAGATGCAGTAGACGCTGTCAACCAAGAGTTGCAATATGGTTTTGCGTTGCTCTTTTGCCGAGTCATCTAACAACAGATCGCCAGATCTTAGAAGCCCGGCCCGCTTTTTCCGAATTGCCTCTTTCAATTTCAACAGGATGTCACAGTACCGAGTAGCATGTTCCTAATGAACTAACGAATGATGTATTGGTGTCTTGCGTGTTCACTTGCCGTGTCGTCTTTCGCCCATAGCCGTTAAACGCTCCTTCTGTATGCAAAGCCTTGAGTTTTTCCTGGGTGGGAGATTTTTGAAACTTATCAAGCGTTATTAAGAGTGTCTCAATGTACTTGGTGCTTAAGTGGAAAAAATAAGATTGTCTTATCTTTAATGTCTCATTCTATGTGTTCATTTTCATACACAACTTTGACCACAGTCGACAGGGGAAACTATTTTTCCGACTCATTCTCATAATTTGATAACTCTACATAATGCTATATTTATAATCATTTACTTTAATAATAATTACTTGTTTTTTTTATCTCAAAATTAAGTAAACTTCTAATTTATATGTGATTATTTCATGTGCGAAAATGAAAAATGTGAAATATTGAAAGTCGAAATTTTTATTATTGTACTTTCTCTGGAAAATGTATCCATCCACGCTGTATTGCTAGCCTACGAATCAATAACATGCTTTATTAATAGGTGCTTATTCTTTCCTAGTGTAATTTATTAATTTTTTGCAACAAATTCTGTGTTACAAGAAAAAACACGGAGATTTGATGTTATTTTGTGAAAAATTAAACAAAAACGTATTAATTATTTTTCAGAAACTAATTGAAATATGCCAGATAGATTTTACTTATCTAGACTCTACATTAGGTCAAATCTCTTTATGAACCATTTCAAGTTGAATTTTGAACTACAGGTTTTTAGGAACATTAAAAACAGGCTAGACTCAAGATTTTCTAAGAAAATAAATCTTTCTCTCACTCAAATAGAAGGGGAAAAAACCATTTTTCCTCTACATGCATTTCTGTAGAGTTCTTTTCTCATAAGTAAAAATAAATACTTTAGTACAATGAAATTAACCCCTTTTACATTTACATAAATAAAAAGGATTTCATCACAAATGAAAAAAAAAACCTAATTTTTTACTGAAGGCAAGCAATCCATCATACAAATATTTTGCAACAACGAAAAAGTAAATATAAAAGAATCAATAAGAAAATAAAATCATTTATTCTAAAAAAACACACAGGAATCTCCATTCACTTACATTTTCCGAATGATTTGCTTCAAGTTGTTCTTTTGATAAAAACGAAGAAGAAAGTCTTCCCTTAAATTCGGCGTTCAAAAGCGGCATCCAAACAAAGAAGCGGTTAGAGAATAATTACTTGATGCGGATCAACGATTCGAGGGTACCAAGATTCACTGGGGATAAGCTTTTCATTATCCATCGACAATCACTATCAAGTTAACGATTGTAAACAAGAAAAACCATTCAGGAAGCAAATGTGTTTTCTTCAAGAGATTACTGCAAAAAGTTGCTTTCTTAAGGCGTACTTTTACCTATTAAGTGTAGCGAAAATGTGAAACACTAACCACAAAAGTAGGGTTTACTGCGAGTTAAAGCAAAAAGATAATATATATATATATTTCTTTTATTAAACTTCTTAATATTACGTTTATAAAAGAAAGATTCAGCATTCTAGTAACACAAGTTGTTACCTAAATCTTACTAGTGAGTATTCAAAATATGCACCATTGTTTTACTATAAAGTACAAATTTAATTGCTTAGGATACATTTTTTTTAAATATAATGTACACTGAAACACCTAGATTTAATTGATTGAAAACTAATCTTATTCAAAACTCTATAACGCAGTAATTTTTTCTTTCTGAGAAGCGTGAATCGAAATTTACACATTCTATGGAGACATACATTAGGAATCGATTTATTCAAAACCTGAAAAAAATGTCGAGTGATTGATTTCGATTTACACATCAGCAGCATGAAGCTTATTTACGATATGCCCATTGGAACCGGGCTCACCCAAAAGGCAAAGAGCTTTGGGGTCTTGGGAATTTGGTTTTTCTTGAGAAATAAACACTCCAGCATTTCGCACTTATTGAATAAAAAATATTTTTTAGAAGTCTTATTTTTTTTTATTTTTGCAGGGAAATAGAGTTAAATTTACATAACTTTAAAAAAAAAGTTAAGGCATAATCTAAATTACAGAGAAATATTAATAAATTTGTTGACCGGCATTACGCAGCTTCAATATACACTGGAATGAAAAAATTGTATAATTCCAAAAAATACAGGGTAAGATAGTGAAATAAATTCGAATTTGCTTATAAAGAGGTTATATGCAAACAGATTTTCTATTATAAATGCGCATTAGGCCTAAAAACAAAGAAAGTGGAAAAAGAAAAGGAAAAAAATTAGAAACACCAACAAAAAAAAAACCTACAGGAAATATGTCAAATATAACTCAAAATATAGATCTATTTAAATGGCACCCTATTTCTAGTTAGTATTATTTACTTTTAATTTTCTTTTTTTTATTTTATATAAATAAATCGGTACCGAATGGAAAAACGGAAATGTCCTATTCGATTCATTTTAGATCCCCCACTTCTCTTCTTTTGAACAAACCTAAGCCAATAGATCAAAGAGCGAGCCAACCTTATCTAAGCGACTCGATCACGGATTGCAGAAGTAATGTTAATACAAGTTTTAGTTTCGAATGAACGGAAAGATTTGTGTTGATAAAATAAAAATTTCCAAGCATTTGCAGATGGGAAAACTAAATAAAATCCCTCTGATTTTTGCAATTTAAATTGTAATTTTGAACCTCAATCAGGTGAAGAGGATGCTATCCCTTTTCATTCTTCCGCACCGTGTCAATTTGAGGATTTTGAGCCTTTAAAAATTTAGCATGCATCAGCCCTCTACACACTGGGTCTTCCGTAGCACCAGTGCTATTGAACCCACTACTCGATGACCCCGGCCAAAAGTTCCTGACCATGACCACGTGGCTACCACGATCACAAAAAGATATTTCGAATGTTTTATGCGTTATTTGCGAAATAAATTAATTATCTTTATTTTGAATTGATTCTAACCAAAAAAGGAAAGATTCAAAGAATATAAGGCACTTGTTTACTATAAAGTGATATGTTGGCCTCTGTAGGAAGATGTACGAGTAAATATACACTGCTAGCCACCGTAAATGCAACACTAAGAAAGACAAGAAATATCACGGTAAAATTTAATTTGTAGATAACATGTTGACCAAATAACAAATGATTAAATTTATAGACTTCTGTGAAGTGTGGTTCCTGCCAGAATCAGTAGCCAGAGTAGCCGCCATTGTTGGAGATCACGCTGTCACACGCCTCGGCATTGATTCAAAGAGACTTTGATGGTTCTTAAGTACAGCAGACCAAGCAGCTTCCACACATTGCCAACGTTGATCTGGTGTGGCAGCTGGGGATGTAATCTGGGTCAATCGTTGAGCAACCATGGACCACATGTTTTCTATCTGTGAAAGATCTGGGAGTGAGCCGGCCAGGGAAGCAATTCAATCTGGTGATTGACGAAGAACCTTTGGCAATGCGTGCCACGTGTGGTCGCGCATTATCCTGTTGAAATTTGGCTGTGGCCAAGCCCTGAAGGTAAGGAAGGACAACTGGCTCCAACACCTCGGAGATGTATCGCTGGCTGTTTAAAGTACCGGCAATGCGTACTAGAGGTGATGGTTCGTGATGTGACTGATTGATCCGCCACTGCCATGAGCACAATTTGCCTGTCCTCACGTGAAGTGGTGCAATGAGGTGGATGCGATGGACCACGTCGTTCCGTCGTACCCTCCTGCATCCAACCGCCACATATCCGCATTACAGTTGTTTGGTTTCGTCCAACACGACTACCGATTTCCCTGAAAGATAATCCACAATCTCGGTAGGCCACTATCCTTCCTCTGTCGAAATAGGATACTTGATCAAAAGCTGATTGCTATTTTCTACGAGACATATCTGATCGTTTTTTGAAAAAACCACAAGAAAAACACAATTGCCGAACTTGAAATCGTCGAAATCTCCAAGACTTAAATAGCGCTTTGAGGTGATGTGTGTCTGCGCTGAAATTCTAATCATTTGCATATTTCAACTCTGCTAATGCATGTTGTAAATTTCATGTTATTTGTGTGCTTCCTTCAGGGTGTTGCATTTACGGTTGCGAGCAGTGTATAAAGGAGTGAGAAGTATATGAAAAGATAATATGCTATTTCATGTTAGAATTTTTTTTGAAATAACCAAAAGTATCATAAAAAGGTAATTAAAAGGGGTTAAAAAATCGTTGATTTAATGATGAAAAAAGGATTAAGAGTTTCGTCACCACACAAATCTCTTATATGAACCCAAACCCTATACTTCTTTTTCCAGATTAAGCTAATTAGATTTAATAAGAACCAGTTATCGTTTTCAACGACAAATATGTCTTCTCCATAATTCTTACCATTTATTTCTTTCTTTAATTATTTTTATATTTGAATTTATAGCTCATCAGAAGATTTTCAAACTTTTTATAAAAAATTTTCTACCTTTTTTTTTTCGTTTTACAAAATGTAATATTTTATGATAAACGTAAAATAGTAAAGTATGCAAACTGAATAAAAAAAAACATTGATTATTTTTAATATCGCAACTGTAGTAAAATAGTTACAACCATTCAGTCTTGAAAAGATCAATTGCTGCTGTTTCCTTCGTTAGAAAAATTACAAGTGCCCAAACTATTGTAAGTTCATTTTAGATAAGAAAGTGAATTAATTGTTTTGTTTTTCTCCCACTTTTAGTTATTTTTGCATTAAAGCTAGCAGAGTTTTTGATTACTTATTTTTGCAGATTTTTGGGTTTAATTTTTTGTAAAATGTACTTAGGAGCAATATTGCTTGCAGAAGTTTTTGAATTTAAATAATATGCTCACTAGTACATAATTCAAAAATAAATGGATGGAGGATTTCGTTACTCTATTATTTTTGGAGGAATAGGCACATTTGGTTTTTTTATCAACCGGCAACATTATTTTTATTTGATTTCAAATTTAAATTGAATAAATTTTCAAACATTAAATATGGCAATAGATATAAATGATGCCCAGAGGCTGAGTGATAGTGTGCCGCGCTTCCACACGTCAGGTCCAGGGTTCAATTCCCGAGCTTGACAAGGCCGACTCAGCCTTTCATCCCTTCAGTGGGTCGATAAAAGAGCTAGTCAAGCTTGCTTGATAACTGAACACTGACTTCGCGTCAGACTGGCCACTTGGCCGAAACATCTGCACATGCACCTAGCGTCTAAGGTCACGTAAACTGAAATAGACACAGTAGCTCTTGGCCCTCATGGGTTATTAGGCCACTGAGTTCAATAAATGTAAATATGAATTTTATTTTACATGAAAGCATTTTTTGTACTTAAATCAATAACAAGATATCAATCATTGGCATGGCCATGTAATTTTAGCGCGTTTTTCACATGTTGTATTTTACAATAATGTAACTAATTAACTTTTTACTAACAGAGAGTAGTTCTGTACCACTCCTCTAAATGTACTACTATTGAGCAGAAAAGAAATAATGACACAAATCTGTATCAGCACTATAAAAAAGCAAAACTAGCGAAATTCAGGAAAATTTGTAGGAAAATTCGGGTTAACTATGGGAAAATTTTAATATGATTCGGCTCATCTAGGGCACATATGCGACCAAATGCCGAAAACCCGAGGTCAATTGGTTGCTTATTGGCTGAGAAAAAGGTACGACAAAATATGGAACGCAGAAAAATTTGCGTCCTAATAGCGCTTTTGTTCCACTACGTGAAAAACGCGCTAAAAAATTCCACAGGTTTGTGTCAAACTAAACTTTTTTTTTTAAGAATCAATTGACGAGAAATATGAAATGATCATTCCTCCCAAAGGAAAATCTGATGTACTTCATTTAATTAAATTCCATGTTAAAGAATGAATCATCCAAAATGTCTCTTACTATAAAGTTTTCAAGTTCGATGAAAAAATTGCACCATATTTTCAACTTTTAAATAATAAATCCTATTTGATGAAAATATTTTAGTAGTGTGATATAATAAACATTAATGAACTATAGAGAGAGTTAACTATTATGGTGATTACTATTATGATACTAATGGGTTACGTGAGCAATATTAAATGAATTTTTACGGTGATAACTACTGTGACATTATTATGGAAATCCCTGGAAAGTTTAAAAATTAATTTTAGAGTCCCTTAAGGTTATTCATATTTTGAAGGGGGGGAAGATTGGAAATTATAATTTTATTACTTTTTTAAAACAGCAAATTTTAAAATGTATCATATTAAAATATACCTATTAAAATTTCACACATTATTTAGAGAAAAAGATATCCCAGAAATGCATTAATATATTTTTAAAAAAATGAAATAAGCATTAAAATGCATGAATTTTTTAGATACTTTTGAATCAGTTGTGTGTTTTGCAATAGAATCCGATCATCTAGATCATATTTTAGAGACATATTTTTTATGATTCTTAATCTGGAATAAATTAAACATTAGTATAGAATAAAAGTTCGTTCACAGACAACTTATGCATGTTTTAATGCTCGTGTAACAGACTTAAAATGTATTTAACTTTGCATTTTTAATTAATAATAAATTTAAAAGTAATATATTGTAAAAAAAAATACAATTTTGCTGTTGTTGTTGGTAATGGTATGTTGTTGCTAATGCCACCTGTCTCTTGATGTCAGATCAAGGCCGATGAAATTATTCGTGGCAAAGGGCTAGATTTATTCCTGTCATTAGCCGTAGCTTTGTGCACCATGCAGATAACAGTACGATTTGGCACGATTTGACTCCTATTTTGAGTGAGAACTCCCTTGGGGTGGTCAGGCTCTTCCCACAACTCTCTTCCCTTCTCCCAACACGGGAAGACTTACTGCCCGGCAGAGCTAAAAAAGTACCCCCCCCCCATGCAGCAAAAGCACTATATATTACCAGAGTTTTCGTTTTCTTGGGCAGATGTACCTGCCAGGTGGTCAGTATGACTTGAAACTCCAAAGGTTTAATTAGCAAGTAATTTATCGACCCACTGACAGCATGAAAAGCTGCCCAGCTGAGAGCGGGACCCGTGGCGTGAAAGTGTGACACGTAACACTTGGAACATAGACCCATAGACGGCGCAATTTCGTACTTAAATAATAGTCTGAAATTTAGTGAATAATATGTCCTGGGAAAAATAAACAGTTTATTTAATGTCTTATTTTACAAAGAATCTTGACTAAATATGTGTACACACACTTTATTATATATATACATAATCTAAAATTAAATTCCTTATATACAATATTTAACTTTTATTTTCCATTACATCTTCAAGTCTTAACTTAAGCACCCACTAATTTCGTGGAACAGATGGCCCTAAACTGAACACTTTTAATCCCAGACCATTAATTTTTATAGCCTCATATGTGTGGCATACTTAAACTTCAAGTAAAACTTCACCCTATGAAGAGTACTTAAGACATCTGAACGTGAGTGTAAGCAATTTATATTTCACTTGCATGTCCGTTTTCTCACAGCGCAGATGCACAGATTGCTCGTTGAACAAAAACCATTTTTAAAAAAGCCTTGGAGTCGATTCGAAACACGATATATATATATATATATATATATATATGTGTGTGTGTGTGGTGTGTGTGTGTGTGTGTGTGTGTGTGTGTGTGTGTGTGTGTGTGTGTGTGTGTGTGTAGTTTTCTTCTTAAGGCTCTAAAATTTTCTGTCATAAAATGTAACCTTAAACATTTATAGATTCGTTCGTATTTACTTAATAGTTCATCTCTAACATAATGCAATATTCTAATCCTTTTAAAGATGAATATTTAAGGATATAAGAATAGAGTAATTCAAAATGACAGATGGAGAAAAATTTTCTTGTCGTCGCTCAAGCAACTGTCTTTAGTCATTTGTCAATTCCTAATTATTACAATCATTTCTCAAAAACGACAGCAGGAAACGAAAAGTTCAACCTTAAGACAAAGAAAAAACAAATTATCAAATCCTTCATACAGGCAGTTGACCTAAGGATCCAGTTGTAACGTTTCCCGTACAAAATAAAATTTGATAATGGATTAAAACATGTTAGAACATTAATAGAATCATTAGAATATTATAAAACTGCATATTTATGATAATAAAGCAAATCCTGTAAAACATATTTTAATGAGATTTATAGAGAATTAATTCAACACATTACCATATAATGTATGATATAGAAACATATTTTAAAATGGCACCTCACGCGCGAAAAAAACGACCTTAACTTCACGCGTACGGTATCTCATACCCAAGGGGGTTTATATTCTGTTTTTACTATTAAAGTTGCATATATATATACTCGTATATATATATATAATGATATACTTATAGTTACGATAATTTTAAAGACTGTCAAGCCTTCTATGTTACGAAAGATTTTTGTAATTTCTTAATCAGTAAGTTTCATATATCAATACATGATAATGTTTTAAATTCTACGACTGATTACTGTAACATCCTTTTCATGAATCAATCCTATAATCATGTAAACTTTACTAAAGTGTTTGAGAAGTATATTCAATTTTTCCCAGTAAAAAACATTAACATTAAAAAGGCTTTTAAATATAATAAGAAAATTGGTAGATCCATCTTTAACTACAATTCTTTTGATTTGCAACATAATAATAATATTGTATGTAATTGTCATAATTATGTAGATTTCATTGATGAACATCATAAACATGTCATATCTGGTAATTTAAATATTATTAAAGATAAAACTTTCTTAGAGAAATAATGGTTAAGGGTACAAGCTTTCGAATAATGCGCTGTAACAATAACAAAGCTACTAAAGCACAAATTTCTAAACATGTTAATAACTTCATTACAAAAATAGCAATTAAATACAACTTTCCTTTCGAAGCATTTAATGAGTTTAAATGCAAAGTTTTGTGTGAATTACTTAATCTTAACTATAAAACCGATAAAAATATTACTTACAAAGATATAAAACACCAAATTTCAAATCTTCAAAAAGATTTCATTATTGTATATGTTGATAAAGTTCCGGGCAACTATGCAATCATTTGCAAATGGTTTTATAACTTTATACTTAACAAACAGTTTCAAAACAATAACGCGTTTATTAAATCTAATAGCAGCAGTAGAGAAATCATTAACCGTATTTCAGCTTTTTATAAAAAACTAGATTTAGAATATCGAACAAGAACTAGAATAAAAACTAGAACTAGAATATCAATTTTCCTTATATTTCTCTAACACCAAAATTTCATAAGTGTCCAATTAAATTTAGAACTATTACTAATGGTTTTAATACCTATATTACACAACCAGGCAAGGTGTTGCAAAAAGTTATACAACACACTCTAGACAATATCTCAAACTCCATTATTGTAAAGAATAGTAAAGATATCGTTGAGAACATGCAAGGTAAGAGTGTTAAATCTTTGCATAGCTTTGACTTCGAAGACTTATTCAACTCTATTGATATAGAGGATATGATTAAAGTACTTAAAAATGTTTATATTAAATATTCATTAAATAAATTGATAAACTATGATAAATATAATACTATTATACAATTTGTTTTGAAAGAAAATTACATATTTCATAATAACTATTATTATCAACAAATTAAGGGTCTGCCACAGGGTGGCCCAGCAAGTAATAGTCTGGCTAATATCTATTTACACTATTATGAGAATGAAAAAATTGATACAGACTCTTGTTACTTTTTTAGATACATCGATGATTTAATTATTTTCAGTAATAAAGTTGACTTTACTCCTATTTTTTAATTATTATTCACACTACTTGAAATTAATAAAAACCAATTGCAATAGAGAATCAGCAAATGCCTTGATCTAGAATTAAAAGTTGAAAATAATATGCTAAAAAGTAATATTTTTGATAAAAGAGACTTTTGATTTTAATGTTATAAAAAATGCCATATTGGAATAGTACCCTTCACATTTCAATTTTTAGAAATATCATTCTAAATTATATAAAAAGAAAATAATGATTTAATATCTGAAGAAGTATTGAGAATTAATAATTATAAAAAATTTCTTTCAAAATTGCCTAGACTATAGCTATCCAGCTAATTTTATATATAAAATATGTCTTCAAAATTATAGCTATTTAATTATTTTTATTTCATGTATTCATTTCTATTTAGTTTATAGTATATAACTAGCTGTTACCCGCCCGCTTCGCTGGGAATTTCATGATGTTTTATAAATTTTTACTGCTTTATATATATGTATAAATTATTGATATCTAAGTCCTGCATTAAGAAATTCGATTGTATTGAAAAATATACTTATACCTGTAACTGTCGCCTGTTGATAAAAAAAAAGGGGCAGAACTCATCTAATTTGTGTTTTCTAAAAATCTCTAAAATTGAAGCATAGAATGATGTTTGCTCTTTCGTAACCAAAAACCAAGTGGATTCCCGCAAAACCAATTTTCGGTGGATCTCTACTCCGTAAATTGAACATGCAAGCCAAATTTCAAGTCTAAATCTAACAGGAAAAAAAAAAGTTTTACTATCAATATCCCGTAATCCCGTTGAGAGCCGTTTTCCAAAATAACCGCTCTTAGCGGATTTCAACTCAACAAAAGAAAAATGCAAACCAAATTTCATTATTATAGTCCTTGTAGCTCGAAAAAAGTAATTTTTTTAGTCAATACGTCCCAGTAACCCCTGCACCCCCCCAGAACTTGATTTGCTTAAAATACATTCTTAGTGGATCCCTATTCAACAAAAGAAACATGCTTAACAAATTTCAAGTATATGGTCTAACAATTAAAAACAGGAATTTTTTTCTGTAACTCCTCTTGACCCCTCGCAACCCTCCTTGGGGTCAATTTTCGTTTTACTCTTTGTTAGAGAACTCTATTCCATGAAAGGAACATGCCTACCAATTTTCAAGCAGGATGATCAAATAGTTTAAAATGGAAATATTTATCAATTACGCCTCTTAATCTCCCGAAATTAAACTTAGTAGTTCATATTCGCGAAACCCATTTTGTAGCGGTTCTCTACTTTACGAAAGGAATCTGCTTATCAAATTTCAAGACTGTACGTCTAATAGTTTAAAAATGGGGATAATTATCTATAACGCCACTTGAGCCCCCGCAACGCCACTTCTGGGTCTGTTTTCACAAAACCAATTTTGTAGGGGAATTGCACACTATGAAAGGAATCTGCTTAGCAAAATTTGAAGACTGTGCGTCCAATAAATTAAAAATGCAAAAAAAATAATCAATAACGCCCTTGAACCCCGCAACGCGGCCTAGGGGTCGATTTTCACAAAACACATTTTGTAGTGTATCTCTATCCTATGAGAGGAATCTGCTTACCAAATTTCAAACTGTGCGTCTAATAGTTTAAAAATAGAAAATAATTATTTATATCTGCCCTTAACACCAACACCCCTTGGGGGTCAATTTTCCCAAACCTGTTTTGTAGCGGATATTTACTCCATGAAAGAAACATTCCTACCAATTTTCAAGCAGGGAGGTGAAGTAGTTTAAAAACGAAAATATTTATCTAGTACGCCACTAAATCCCCGCAACGCCATTTAGAGGTCTGTTTTCACAAAACCTTCTTATAGCTGATCTCTACTCTATAAAAGAAATCTACTTATCAAATATAAAGACTGTGCGTCTAATAGTTTAAAAATGGAAATAATTATCTATAACGCCCCTTAATCCCGCAACGCCACTTGAGGGCAATTTCACGAAACCCATTTTGTAGCGTATCTCTACCCTATGAGAGGAATCTACTTACTAAGTTTCAAGACTGTACGTCTAATAACTTAAAAATCGGAATTTCTAACGCCCCTTAAACCCCCGCCCCCGCAAACAATTGCTGCTAATTTGAAATTACAAACAGACACTTCAATTTTATTTATTTGTATAGATATAGATTGGGATTATAATAACTATTGTTTAAATGTGACTAAAAATGTAAATAAAAAAAAAAAAGGATTAAAACTAACCGTAAAACTTATCAATTTTTTGTTTCTTGCATTGCTTTTTGCTTATGAAGCCTTGATTTATTATTTTTAAAAGTGCATCCGAAACAGCCGATGCTCTACTTAACTGAACAGTGTGAGATAACTATCATAAAAAAAAAATTATGGCACGTGTCAGCGTATTATCATGTGCGCGTAAATTTATTATGTCTCATGAAGAGCATCGGTCGCCAGTAACCAAAACAACGACTTCATTAGCTCAGCTTGGCGTTCAATTTGGCGTTCATCTTGGCATTCAGTTTCAAGTTCACCCGTATAGTTTCCGTTCCGTAAGAATACGGGAATAAAATATAGCCTATGTTACTCCCCGTTAATGTAGCTTTCCATTAGTGAAAGAATTTTTAAAATCGCACCAGCCGTTTCCGAGATTAGCCGGAACAAACAGACAGACAGACAGATAGACAGACAGACAGACAAAAATTTTAAAAATTGGTTTTTTGTTATGAGTACCGTATATACTTTTAGTGCATTAAGTAAAAAGCTGCTAATTTGAAATTACAAACAGACACTTCAATTTTATTTATTTGTATAGATTAGATAAAGTTTTATAAAATATTTGATCTTTCATTCGTTTTCTTCTATATATTCATTATGGCAGTATACTGTTTAATTGTTCTACATTTGTGCAATTTCTTATGGTAAGCAATTTTAAATTAGCTAATTAACTTTTCATAAAAGTTTCAGACTATTCAATGAATATTATATCAAGCTATTCATGGAATGAAAACTTCAAACTCATATTTCTCCATGTTGAATTTTTGTACACATACTATCATTCAAAACCCTAAGGCTTTTTTGATAATTGAAGTTTGGTTTTGGAATTTTTATACATGTTTTGAAATGTATGTTTTGTAAAACCGTGCATGGAATTAGCTCTAACATGTTTAGTACTTTTTCTAAAAAAAACTCCGAAGTCAAAATTAATGTTTTCTTTTAGAATTTTTGTAAGTTTAACTATAAAAAAATTAATAAAAAATTAAAGAGCAGCAGCAGAAAAAAACCCATGCACAGTTTTATGTAGTATATTATAAGGCACTTGGAAAAATTTTTGAAAGAAAAGCAATGTATTTAAAAAAAAAAGCCTTAGAGATTTAAAAAATATTAAACAAAAGTTCAAAAATATTTAATTTTTCAAACATTTTGCAACAAATTAAAAAAAATTTGTATGGTATTATTATTAAATATTAACCTATATAAAATATAATTAAAACCAAATATAAAATATAAAAAAAAATTTAAAAATGTGCAGATGGTACCTTATTGCCTTAAGATGCTAAAACTAGCATGTATGTCTTCACATCCACACTATACTCCACTCAATCATAATGTTTATGCTGCATTAAACTGGAATTGCAACTTCCTACAAGGTCGTAGCTACTGCCATACAGCTGTATCAATTATACGGGGCCCCCAAGCTGCAGGGGTACCATTATGAGTAATATTCGGAATTCAAATAAGTTTTACTAATGCGATCATTTTTATTTTTGAATAAAGGAGCCCCAAGGAATTTCGATACAGGGCCCACTCAAGACTAGATACACCAATAATTCCAGATCATATTTTAAAATTCCTTGAAATTTAATGATTTTTTTCAAAAATCATTCAAATTATAATTCTTCCGCAAAAAAAAGACAAGAAATTTCTTTATTATGCAGGGGGGTATCAATGGAACACCAAAATAAAGTATTATCTATCCATACCTGTAGTATAAAGGGGGTTGATTTAAACAGAAAAAGTAGTGTGGCTTAAAACTATATGTTTTTTTTTCTATATGTAGATAAAATAAGGCTTGGAATTTAGTATTGGTTCATTTTTTAAAGCGTTCTGAATTTGTGACTATTTTTTTTAAAAGTTAGAAGACTGTATTGACGAAATTTTTGTAAATAAGAAGTTTCAACAGCCAATTATTATTTTTATTAATTATTCTATTCTATAACTATCCAAAATATAAACTATTTTTTATTGTTTATTTTAGAAGTTTTACATCTTTTGTATTTTTATGCCAAATTATCATTTATAATAAAATAAATAAAAATTCATTTTAATTGCTAAATCAGTGCTTCTCAAACTTTTACTATTTGCGACCCAATATTCAATCATAATTCCATCGCCTTCCCATACAATAATAATGTATTGAATTCAAAAATACTATACATTGACGCTAATGTTACAATACGACTTGAACCTCTTAAGTGCCACCGACGTATATATAAACGTTTTGCTAAACCAAAGCGATTATTGCCCTAGACGTATATATACGTCTTCTCAAAGTATGGTATTTTATGTGCACTGCTATTTACAAAATCATTCCAAAAGCTTTGGAATCCAATAAAAGGACCTTGACAATATATATGTTCAGAAGATTTGCTTATTTATTCCTCCCCCCCCCCAATACATCACATACGCACACCCACGTGAAAAACAGTGGCCTTGGGGAGGGAATCACGCAACTTTTAAATAGGCAGTTTATGGATCAATTGCAAACCCTGAAAATTATCCAGATAAATATTAATTTTTGGTTAGAATTTTATATATGACAAGCCCATGTGGTCACTGGTAATTATTAAACTTGTTCTTAACTTAGGGTTGTTAAACTTATTATAAAACAGATTGTACATTACTGATACATTTATAAATTAATCATATCAATGCAAATGTGTATTTTATTTTTTTTATTATGTAAGAATGTATTTGTTTGTTTTCCTCCCATAAATTAAAAATTTTCTTAAATAATATTTTGTTTTCGACTTTCCAATAGGCTCGCTCCCCCCTTGAAGAGTTATCACGTCCCCCTAGGGGGCGCGCGCCACAGTTTGTGAAACACTGTGCTAAATGACAATATTAGTTTCTAAGCCGGCATCCTGTTTACCACATTCCACCAAGTCAACATGAAGACATATCTAAGGCTGATTCATGCCAAATCAGAAAGCATTTAGGATATAACTATTAAATTTTTTAATCTTCCTCACAATAAAACCAAGAGATCAAGGGAAATTATCTTTGATTCCTACAATCCCTCATAATATAAAATCTTTTATGCCTCTAGGAAATCACAATTACTAAATTCTAAGATATAAATTTTCTTCTTACTATTTATTAAATTTAAAACCTTTCTGTTGCATGCACGTTTTCATATATCCACCCCACCATAATGCTTTAAACTTCCTTAGACTCAAAGGCAGTTTTTCCTAACCCCCGGATCGTGGTTAGGTACTGGTTCGTGGATCAAATAGTACCGGGCTGCTCAAGGAAAATTAAATTATTTGCATTTTGTTTACTGCAGTGTATTTCTCTCTGTTTTGTGCAACTTTCTATGGAAATCAATTTATACTCCGTTAAATCACTTTATATTCATTTTTTTATGTGTGTAAAAGTATTTTATTCTGAGGGCATATTTAAATAAAATAAAATTAAAATTATTAAGTCAAAACAATCTAGAACAGTGATTCCCAAAGTGGTCTATATAGACCCCCAGGGGTCTATGACAACCTGCAAGGGGTCTACGGAAGCGGAAAAATAATTTGGGGTCTATGAGGGGAAATGGGGTGTATGATAGTGGCTCTCATTAAGCCAGATGTGACTTTAATCTTTAAAAAAAATCGATATAGTGGAAACTAGATTTAACCAATTTAAATAATTTATTTATTAAATTTAGTGAGGTTGATTTGTGGTTTATAGTTGAAAGTATAAATTTTATTAAGACAAGGACCATTTTAGCATTTTTTTCCAGAATTAAGCTAAAGAAGTATAATATACGCCATCGTGAATTTTCTGAATTTGTCACAGACAATCTGTCAGCACATTTTAACTTTAATTCAACATTTAAATGCCCTTTACTTAAATTTCGAAACAAGGTCTGAGTATAGTTTTATAGTAGTACCACAGTAGACAGTGAATTTATATGGTCACATTGAAAAAAGAATGGGATATTACAATAGGAACTAATCATAATATGCCCTAACGAAGATCTTAAAATAAAGTTTAGAAACGGTTGTCTGCAGTTTTGGCTTTAAAAAGACATGCCTGTTATTTGTCGTGAATTATGGAATAACGAGAGAAAGTTTTTAATTGCTTTTCCTAGTGAGAGGTTGCCAATCTCAAAAACCAAGAGAGAGAGAGAGAGAAGAATAAAAGGAAGGGGGTGAGGACTGTACATTTGCTAATAAAGGAGATTTAGAGTTTAACTAGATGGATATTAAATGTTGAAAATTTGATACTGAAGTTCCAGATTCATCCCTCTCATTAAAAGCATTTGTTTTTTGCTCAATTATTTTATGCAACAGTTGTTTTATGTATTAATTTAATTTAAATTTACTTCATTAACATGTGCTTGTTAAGTTTTAAATGATATTCTTCACTATGGTTAAAAATTTAATTCTTTTAAAATAAGTAGTAGTATCAGCTGTCAAAAAGACATCTAAGTGGATAAATTTGCAAAAATTCAATGTTTGGTAAGCACCCTACCCGAAACCGAAAAACATGGCAAGGGATGAGACAATAAAGTTTGGGAACTCTGATCTAAAATATAAACAATCAACGTCTCAGCCTCTGTGAGCGGTAAAATTATCAAACGTTGACCGGTCCTCAGTGATAAAAAGGATGGGAAGAGCTGTTCTAGAGCAACCAATCTAGAGCCATTTTACATCATGACACCCAATGGAAAGCTCTTTTTTTCCATCTAACTTGAACAAACGATAAGCGATCTCATCATGCAGATACAACATCTATTTCACATCACACCCTTGCCTGTTTTCCCTGCCAGTCGCTTCTCAGGTGCCAATCACAAGGACTTTTCGTACTCAGACCAAAATCAATGAATTCATGACCACATAGAACTTGTAGCCAGATGCATTGGCATTGGGTATGGTGGGAGATCTTTCGAACTTTTATCACCTTTCATGACTTTTTAGAAGAATTTAAAAGTGCTTTTTTTTCTATTTGCCCTTTTTAATGTATTTCTTAAATTTAAAAAAAAAGCCGCCTATCCGGTATAGTGCTTAGTGACGCTGACTGCGGTGCCTTAGGGCCTGGGTTGGAATCCCGGAGAAGGCATGGATTTTTGTGTTGTAATCCTTCCTTTTTTTTCTTTGTGTTGTAAGCCCCCGTGTGATACATTGTAAGGTGCACGGGGTCTATAAATGTTCTCAATTTGAAAAAAAATCAAAAATATAACTATTGATGGTTAATAATAAAAAGAGTCACTTTAATGTGATTAAAATTATAATATTAGAATTAGAGGTTAAAAATGGATGAAAAAGTCTTGACTTAGATAAAATTTTTGTGATAAGAGTGGGTGGTGTGAGCCTAATGAATCCGGTTGCAGCAAAGAAGTCAGAGTTAAAGAAGCTTTTGGATGTGAAAAGTTATAAAAGAGTTGGTTTCGAGTGGAGCTTCTGTTATTGGCTGACCAGACCCGGTCAGTTATTCTGAGAAGCTTGACCAATCATTAACTAATTATGAGCTCGAGCAAGTCGAGCTGCAAAACTAAAGAGAATTTTTAGAATTAAAGCCTTAAGAGAAATATTGAATAGAGAAAATATTTATTTGGAAATTATAAAAAAGCAAGATCAATTAGGATAGATCTGGGTCTATGGAGATAACCAGATACAGTATTGAGGATCGCTCAGTGTTCAAGTTTCCGAAGTCTACGATGGCCGCGGTAGCGGAAATCGAGTGGTCAAGGTAACGGACAGAGGCGGCGTAAGGCGTGTGCGGTGTGGGCCACCACCCACGGCCTCGCGGTGCATAGGGCCTCGCGCCTCAAAGCCGAAATAAATTAAATGAAATAAAAGGAATATCCAAAAGTGGCCACAGAATTTTTTTCTAATTAATAAATTAGAAAATTCTCAACTCTATTTTTCTCCATGAAAAATCGAAAAATTTGTATATATCGATTTTTTTTAAAAGATATTCTATTTATTAGTGCATGAAAAAATAATTCGTGAAAATATTGTATTCCATTTTCTTTTATCAAAAATTTCTCAACTTTGTCGTTTCCGCTCATTCGTTCATATTTAGTCAGGCAACATTAGCTGGAGTTAAGTTGCTATTGCGGGTAATCCCGGTCAGAGACGGGCATAGCTCGGGACTTCCCGTCATTAGAAAGCCAATTGAAGTACCGCATGCAGACGCAGTCCCGCTTCACGTTACTATATCATATTATAAATTTTAAAAGCATTTGATGTGAGAATAAATAATAGTGAAACTGGGCATTTTTCATAATTTATCAATCATGTCAGACTTAAGCACTAAGAGAGATTAAGATAAAGAGAAATAAGGCAGCAAAAAGAAAAAAGTGGAACGAGCTGTATCCAATCAGGTTTAAAGTTCAGGTGTGATGAAATTTCTCTGTCAAACTGAATCTGGCAGTACAGAATCAAATTGATCGGTTCCTTCAACTTATCAACAACATTTATTCGTATCCGAGTCTCCGTTGAATTGGGAAGTTACTCCAGATGCACTCACTATTGATATCGAACGACGAAAATCGAAAATAAAATAGGATCAAAAGCTTGTCAATCATGATCTGACGCTGAGATTTCTGTGTTCAAGTTGAGTAACAAGTCACAGTCAAGAAGAGATTGAGATTAGTTCTTCGCCTGTGAACAGAGATGCCAGTGACGTAGTGAAACAAGCATTTTCCAGGTTTTACCCGGGATTGTGTACTTTTCACATGACAGAGGATCACCGGTCATGAAATGGTTCAAAGCCGTCCCACACAGCAGTTAAATAACAGTAATGAATATTATCCTAAAAATGATGATCATAGAAACTTTTCCAATTTTTATTTCTCAAGAAAACTAAATAATTGTGAAACTCAACTGCGCCCAACTCAACCAGCGACGCCGCGGGGTCACTGGTTGGTTTATTCAAGCTCCAGAAATAAAGATTTCTGTTTCCCATGCAGACTATTTGGCAATTCACAAGCTCAAATGGTGCAGAAAGGGTGCTGAGATTGGAAACACTTAAGTAGTATTTCCACAGATATGAGAATGCTTAAGTACATACGGTCTATATGTTATGATGGATAACATTAGAGAAGGGATTAAAGCACGGAAAATCATTAGACCGAGAAAACGAAAGGCGAATTCTGGAATCTCGAAAACATTGGTACAATTTGTTTGAGAGATTTGTTGATATCATGAATTTCTTAACCTCTCATAATCTGGCGTTTAGAGGTCAAATAGAATCTCTCAAAACAGATGAAGACACTAAGAATTCTGGATTCATAGACTTATTTAAATTGATATCTAAATATGATCCTACGTTACGGGAACACATAAATCGCATTGATAATAAACAACTTGCACACCATTATCTAAGCCTCCATATTCAAAATAAATTTATCACAATCATGTCAAATACAGTTGCCAGTGAAGTAATTGGTAGGATAAAAGAGGCAAGTTGTTATTCTTTTTTGCTCAACTGCACTAGAGACTGTAGTAGAACTTAACAAATGTTGGTCATCTTAAGATATTGTACTACATCAAATGGAAGCATAGAAGAAAACTTTACAGGACTTCTTGCTGCCACTGAAACGACTGGAGAATATTTGACCAATGCAATACTGGGAGAGCTAGAAAAAAATAGCTTAGATATATTCAGAACTGTAGTGGACAAGGATACGACAAGGGTGCAAATATGGTTGGCATAAATAGTGGAGTTAGAACTCTAATATTAAATATAAATTCCAGGGCATTTTTCACACCTTATGGTTGTTATAGCTGGAATCTGTTATTGGTAGACGCAGCTAATTCGTCAATGGCAACAGAAACATTTTTTAGTTTTATTCAGAAGATTTTTTGTTGTTGCTATTTTCAAGTTTCAGCAAATGCAGGAAAATTATCAAAGATAAATTAAAGCTTACTATTAAGCCATTATCAGACGCACTGTGGGAAAGCAGAATCGAAGAATCGAGGTGGTGAAAGCCGCTTAATTACAGTTTGATGATGTTGAATGCATAGAAAACTTAAAAAACCAAACGGAATAATCCGACACACTCAGTGATTGCGATTCTGTTTTAAATGTAATGTTCAATTTGGAATTTATCGTATCATTACATGTATTTTATGAGTTATTAATGCATGTCAATACCATAAGTAAATTATGGCAATCTGTACAAGCTCATATATGTACTACAGTTGAACACTTACGTACATTTTGTAGCTGGATCAAAGAGTATCGACACACTGGATTCGGAAAATGCTTGTCTGACGCTCGCAAGATTATTGAGAAAAACAATTATGATTTGCCAAAAGATTTTAAAAATAAAAGGGTAGCCAAAAAGAAAAGAATGTTTGATTATGAAGGCGGCGATCAACTTATAGAGTCTGTCAAATGCCGGTATGAAGCAAACATTTTTAATACCATGATTGATTCTGTGATAAGCAATTTGGATTCAAGATTTGTGTCTTCAAATCAACAATTTGAAAATTTTGGTTTTATCTGTGACTTAAACAAGTTAAAAAATGTTCTAAAAGAGCAAATCCTGAAAAACTCAAGATTTACACACAGACCTGCAAGTAGGTAAGAGCAGTGACTTCCAACCTTACGAATTATATAAAGAATTACAAAACATGATCTCAAATTTACCCAACACCATTACAGACGTGAAACATCTGCCCCAATATGTTATACAGAATGATTTGAAAGAAATTTTCCCAAATATTTACATTGTCTTTCGAATTTTGTTAACAATACCTGTAAGTACCGTTTCTGCTGAAAGGCACTTTTCAAAATCAAAATGATAAAAAAAATTATGCAAGAAATACACTGGGCCAGGAAAGACTTTCAGCTTTGGCAGTTTCATCTATTGAAGCAGATATAGCACCTAAGATAAATTACGAACCAATCATTAAGGATTTCAGCAAAACTAAAAATAAAAAAATTCTGTTTCCTTAATTTTTTTTTTTTTTTTCCATTATTGTTTAATGTGCTAAATAAATATGAGTAAATTTTTTTTCTTTATGAATAAAAATTAGTTTTTTATTTTATAAACCCTCTTCTTACGCCACCAGAGGGCCTCGCGAAATGTATCTTGTCCACATTAAGTTCAGGTTTCGCGCCGCCACTGGTAACAGACTCGTGGGTGGCGTGTCATGAGTTGGAGCCTAGTACCGGTGAAGACCCTTCGTGCAGATTCAAACATCATCCCTTTAGTAAGTGCTTACGTACACCCTCCCTCACACTCACAACACCGTCATCGTGGAGGAGGCAAGATTCTAGGGTGTCCAAAGGTTATGGTTTTGTAATCCTTTGTAAAATCCAGCTTGTGAGGCTCAAAATTTGACTTTGAAGGGGGATCCCAATACTCTCGTTTCACCACTTCCCATGGTGTGGTGTAGAAGTTAGGAGAGGGGCTCAGGTGTAGTCCTCGTCACATGACCATGATTCAAAATTACGAAGACCGTTGCCAAAAACCTTCTAGTAGTTGCATTACGGTCTAGCACAGGGGTGGCCAACCTTTTTGGGAAGTGTACCACAATCTGAGAAAATAGAATTATGCGTGCCACTTCCAACTTTTTCCACCAAACTAAAAAATATGCAAAAGTGAAAAAAATGTTACTTATAGGCTTATTATGAGTTATTTACACCAAAAACATACTTTTAAATGTAAGCTATATTGTGAAAATGTAAAAAAAAAGGGTATAACAAATAAAACAAAAGTAGAAACTTATATTTAATTGTTATGCGACTTGTAAAAAATCCTTTGAAGAGCCCGTTTCGCTTGGGTATTCTCGGCAAAATTAAATTCCTAAGTTCAATTCCGCATCGTCAGAGCTGAGGTGCCTCCTTCTGGGGAGAAAACTGGGTGTCAAAATTATTTGCGGCAATTGGTTTCGCCTATACGGTGCCCCGATAAAAGTGATACCAGCTCCTGGGGTCTGGCAGAGGTAAGAAAATACCAATACGCAGCCCCATTAGGAAAAAAAATTTTTATTGTTGATAAATTTTTATAGAATCAATCAGTTAACTAAGGTACAAAATAAAAATAAGCAGCTTGAAACATTTAATTTTAAATGATTATTAAGCAGCCAGTACTTTCTTAATGTGGCTTTCGAGTTTGTAGTTGTTTTTACTAAATCATCCAAATTTAGATTAGTTCGGGAAATTGCTAACAAAATTAGGTGTTTTAAGTGCATATCAGTTAATTTTGAGCGATATTTTGATTTAATTACGTTCATATAACAAAAAACATTTCTTCACAAACATATGTTGATCCAAACCTACAACAATATCTGGCCACTAAATCATGTAAATTTAGAAAATTACACTGGTGGCACAAATTTCCCAAATTCGATGGAATTCGGATCATTTGCGGTTAAAATATTTTCCTAATATTTGCTTTTCAGAGTAATATGATGCTGTAGGTCAATAATTTCAACTTGTACCTGAGGTGGGTAGCAATTAATGTCTTGAAGAGAAATTGCAAAAGGACCAGTGAAAAGTTCAGTTTTTTTTATCATCTTTAAATCCTCAAATCTGGCACTGAAAGAATCCTGCAAAATGGATATTAAGTTTTTAAATCTATCATAATTCGGAGCATTACTAACTTTGGCAGATAATTTCTGCATGAATGAGAAATGAATTAATTTTTTCTCTCCAAAATCAAGACAAAAAACCAAAGTTTGTTCACAAAGGAAGATATATGACCAACGAAGGTATGAAAAATACAATTTCTTTCTCTGTAATCTTAAATTTAAAATGCTTAAATAATCCATTATATCGGTAAGACAAGCTAAATCCCACAGCCAATTTTCACTCCTGAGGAGTGAGCATTCAGTGGGCAGTTTATTGTCTTTTTCCATATATTCTAAAACACATTCCCTCAAACTCCAAAATCTCGCAAGTGAACTTCCTTTGGAAATCCAGCGCACACTACAATGAAGGAGTAACTCGCCATTTTCTTCCGTTTCTTCGGGAAAAAGCGTACGAAATCGTCGGCGATTTATAGCACGAGCTCGTATTTTGTTTATACAGCGCACCACGGGGTCAACCACGAAAGACAAGTTTCAAGTGGACAAAGAGTTTCTTGATGAATAATACAATGATACTTGAAAACTTTTCTTCCCAAATAATTTTCAAGCAATGCAACAAAACCTTTTATTCTGTCAACCATGCAAGGCGCTCAATCACTGTCTAAGTTTGTTCATTCTACTTTGTTAACTTCAATTACATTTTTAAATTCCTTAAAAATGTCTTCAACTGTAGTTAAAACTAGTTGGCCAAATCAAGAAGTTCTTCCACAATATCAAAGTTATTGTTCACGTAACGCACATAGATGCTTAACTGTGCATTGTCTGGGATATCAAAGCTTTCATCCAAAGTTAATGAAAAATATTTGCAATTTTGAAGTCCACAGAGACAATTCGCATTTCAGCATCCTGGCTCATGTCATCTATACGACGCATGACTGTATTTCTAGACAAAACTTTTTTTCAACCATATTTTTGACATTTAGATCACCCACATTTTGGGCGAAAATTAAAAGACTATTTTATTCTCTCTTTTCCGTCAAAATATGGTTTTTTCTTGCGGGCTAACAACAAAGAAAGTTCGTAAGAAGCCTTCACCATGGTTTCCATTTCGTCATTTCTCTTCTGGAACAAAGATTGTTGGCTGGCTAAAGATTTCTTTTTGTATTAATGAATTCCGTTCGCAAATTTGATCCAACAGGATATTTGCTGTTGAAATCACTATGCAGTTGTTTGTATTGAAGGTCCAAGTTAAATTTTTTTGAAACTGCTACATAAATTCCACATATCAAACAAACAGGCTTGGAAGCATTTTGATGTGTAAACAAGTGTTGTTCTTCCCAGAGAATTTTAAAATCAAGTGCTGCACAACACACACATAATATTATCTTCATAATTTCTTTTCGATTTCAAAGGTTTATTCATAAACATATTGAAAATTTAAAAAAATTAATTAACTACGCTCAACGCTAAAATTTAAAAACAATTTTAGAAAAGGAAAAAGCTTAACGTCTTGCTAAACAGAGTTTAAAATAAATTGAGTCTGACAGCTAGAAACAATTTCCTGATGTCACGCTACAAATTTTCTAGGTTCCAAATTCAGCATTCTGATTAGTCAAGTTCACACTCCCTCTGCTTTATAAAGCGTCTATTTTGTGCAGATATAATTACTTCTACCGCATCAACAACTGATCTCCTTATATATTGCAGAATTACTTCTTGACATTACAGAAATTGTAAATAGCCAACATCTTCGGAAAAAATCTTTTTATCTGACAACACGCTGACAGTCAATAGCTATAACCTTCAGCGCTGCAAGGGAAAGCTGAAATTTGAATGGAAATCTGCGATGTTAAAATTAACCACCCCCGAGAGAGGGTGACTTTTAGGGCAGATTCGAGCGTCCAAGAGAGAGGTAATTTATTTGTTTTTAGTCTCACGTTACTCAACATTTTTCTCGGAACGTTACAATGCTGTAGAATTGTAAGTTTTGGAGCATGATCTCATTTTTGGCACTATACTGAAGAAAAGAAAAGATTTTACTTAGTGTCCTTAAAATCTCACGCTGAAAATTTCTGTTTTTTACATATTCTCCTTATGACAATTTTCTATTGTAATGCAATTAATTCAGTGATATTTTCATAAAATTTTTGCAACTTTTCAATATGTCTTCGCGTGCCACAGTTACGACTTCTGCGTGCCAGAATGTGACACGCGTGCCGTGGGTTGGCCACCCCTGGTCTAGCATCATGGTAGAATTCACTCACTCACTCATTAATCTCTGATTGAGAAGCAAACGAACAACTCTACTCCTTTCTAGCATATATCGTTCACTTTCCGTTGGTGCGTGAATTTGGGAAATAAAAAAATATATGTGTTATACTATTTATAAGAAATTATTTACGCAATTTAGTATAGTTTCATTACATGTATTAAATGTCTTCTCTGAGAAGTAGTTATATTCGCAAAAGAAGATCTGATGACGAATCTAGGTATTGCTATTTTGATTCTGAATGGTCAATTGCATCTATTCAAGCAAGGCTTTTGAAATATACATTTCAATAATAACATATGACGTTAACTATTTTTCTTGATACCTCTATTAATGTAATAAGACGATAAAATTTTATCGTTTGCTAACCGGTTTTGTCTCTATTATGTGTTTAAATGTTAGATTTGTATGCGCGCCACTGTTAGTTTTTGAATAAATATTCATGTAATAATAATTTTAAAATTCGAACATTATTAACGCTTTGACTAATATTCATAGAAATCAATATTAAAAAGGATATCGTTCAATTTTGTTGTGGTCATTTCCTTATTGTTTAAGAATGTCGTAGTTTTTTTAGTTTCACCTCCAAACTCCAATGTTGATGACCATTTTAAGTGATGTTTGCATGATTCTTTACTGCAACATAAACACATTGAATTTACTTTCGTCTAATATAAACTTATTTTTCTGTTTTACAGCTAGATGCATGAAGGTTGTAATAATTTAGATAAAGTACAATTACTATAAAATGAATCTTTTAATGTTCCTATTTTATCTTAATACATATGTTACAAATTTAGAAATGCTTGAATCAGTTCTTTTTAGTGTTTTCACATACTTTCTAATTTGTGATTAATCGAATATTATTTTATTAAGAAAAGCATTTATATTCTGTAGTTTGGTTTTAATAATCGCAAAATTCAATGACAGATAAGAATGCAATTTAACTTCTGATTTTTTATTGCAGTAATGTGTGTTTATAAACATGTACCAGATTTATTTTTATAATTTGTACAAGTATTGTTTTCACACTGTCATAGTTTTTTACTTTTTTAAAGAGACAAGTATGATTCACATTGCTAGTAGGTGTTTAGAAAATTTGATATTTTTAAGTCATATCTAGGATATTAAAATTTTAGGTATTTTTCCATTTTACCTGTGCAAATCTAGGCAAACAGACTTTATTTGCAACAATACACACTTAAAAATTTTTAATAAATGTTTATTCTAAGAATTTTTTTTTTACTTTGAAGAGATAAATATTTTAATATAATTTAAAATTTTTTCCAATGGGCTGCAATGTGTTTTGAAAATGGGGTGGTAAAACATTACCAGCAGGAGTATTGTATTAGATATTTGTTGCCTGTTCCGGCGAAATGGAAAAGTACCTAATTTTGTTTTAATAACATTTGTTGTAAATCATCATAAAATATAAGTGTAGTTTTGGAATTTATTACTTTAAAGTACCAATTGGTAATTCTGGCAAACTGATCATATTTTAAATTTGTTTATATTAAATTCTTTATGGTTTATTTTGTAAATAAATTAACATTTTTTTTATTTCTAGAAATGCGTATTTTTTTTAATACAATGTTTTAATTTGATGTATAGAATGTAAAAATTGTATGTAAAATATTTACTATGAAATTAAAATTTTTATCCTTAGAAAAAAATTTAACTTAGTAAAATCTAATTGTGGTTTCAACTTATGTTTTGTGGGCTCTGTTCAGTTAGCCAGGCATAGGGGATGATTTCCCAAAAGTTGCTATAGTTCTCAGATTGTTTGCCATCACAGAGGAATTATGGAAATGTGTGCATAGCTAACCAATGACTATCATTTTTTATATTTCATGTTCTATACCAGGAGTCAGCAACTTCCTTACTGTGGTGTGCCAAACCAAACTACCAGTATGAATTAGAGTGTCACTCAGTAGAAAATATTGGAGTTAAAGTGCAGAATGGGGGCCTGTTGGCGAAGCCTTTTTGAGGACTACAATCAGTCGCTAAACTACCTATATGTAGTGATAGGTGTTCCGAGAGTTACGTAGCAAGGTCGCAGTAATGAAGAGCCAAATTCATTCTGGCGTTTAGATAAACATCACCAAATTCTAGGGCCCCCTGTTCTACAAAGCCGTAAACACCCATTAGACTATGAGCAAAGCATATTGAATTAATCTCATTCTCGGCTGATGATTGATTAGAGTCACTTGCTATAGAAATATAGTTAACATTATTTCAGAACTTGCATATTAACGTCACCACAGCCAAACTTGTGCCACTCAAATCAGGCCATGATAATTAAAAAAAAAAAAAAAGTTTCATGGTTTTATTTGAAATAGACCAATCCATCAGATTTTGGTGGAAAATGGCATAATTTTTGAGGCACAAATTTGGCCGTGTGTACGTTAAATATGCAAGTACCATTATTTCTTAAAATTATCTTGGGAAAAATATATTTCTTAATCCAATTTTATTAATACTTTAAGAATTTTTGTTTTTTGTTGATTGATTTTGAACATTGAATCTATGTGTTATATTTTATTATCTATGTGTTATATTTTTATAATATTTATCTATGTATAAATATTTTTGTCTAGTGATAGTGACAGTGAGGATGAAGGCCCTCCAGTAAAAAAGTTCCGAAGTTGCAATGGAGATACAAGTAAGTTTCCCAATTACTGTAAACTAAGTTTTGTTTTTAATTAAAATTTAAACTATGTTTTTGTTTATTTGTATGTGTTAACTGAATTTTTCAAATATAAAGATATTTTGGTGAAATTGTCGAATTGGCCACTGGTCCGCCAAATTATGAAAAAACGCTAATTTGGCACGTTTTTGCATGTTGTGTTTTAGAGTAGCAACCCTACTACAACACGATCTGCCTTCTCCCTCACTGATACACAAATCAAAAGGGTCACCAGGTTTGGCGAGAAAACACTTGGCGGGGATAAGTGGCCGATTCGACAATTCAACCGAGATTTTTATGTTCCTAAGTATTTTAAAAAATTTACATTTGTTCATAAATAATGATTTTTAAATGAAGTTATTAGCCATAAATAATTTTACTAGAACAGTTATATTTAGTTCTAACTAATGAAGGTTCTTGAATATGTAGATAAAATTGCGATGTTTTCTTTTTGGAGCTCTATGTATAATTAGACTGGACATTCCTTTTTGTAAAGAAGAAAATACAATTTTGTTATTTTTATATGTATTTATACAGGGGGTGTTAAAAAATATACAAGAAAATTATTTGGTAAATTCTATTTAGGCAAATCTTATTCCTCAGGTTTTGCAGAAAAGTTACATTTTAAATTAATTCGATAAATATAATAATTTAATTGAAGGTGGTGAAACTTTTGTCATATTTTCATGAGTATCAGGCAAAACATTAGTGTGTAAAAAAAAATGGAATGTGATTAAAAATATAATAAAGTTTTTTGGAGAGTTTTCTAATGACATTTTCTTTTTAAAAAAGTCAAATTGTATTCTTGATAATTTTTTAAGGCAATTTCAGGTGTATACAATTTGTTTCTAAGATACAAGAGCAGAAAAAAATATTTTATAACTTCAGATATTTCTATCTTTTCCTCTTTTATGGTCTTTAATGGAAATAAAAACCATATTATTCCTGAACTCTTTTCTTTTTGACAGATCAGAACAATTACTCATAGCAATAAATACTCAAGATCTTATGTCCTTTTGATTAAAGTGTAAAAAAAAATAACTGTGTGTGTATTTTTTCAGTGAATCCTTTTTAATGGAATATAGTTGTCTTTAAGAATATTCATCAAATTTAAATTGCATTAAAATATGTTGTCTGAATTAATCTTGGTTTTTGTGTAAAATAAGGCATTATAAATCTGTCTTTTGGCCTATTTTATCAAGCTTTTCTAAAAAGGTCGTATTCTATAATTTTTTCTTTGTGGACTACATACATGTAGTCCACAAAGTAGACCACATGTAGTCCATCTGTAGTTACAATGTTGACAAACAAACACAGTATATCAAAAAATTTTGAAAGCAAGAATGTATGTACTTTTTACAATTTAAAAAATTTCTGGAATATTTATTACATTTTACTTTAAGCTTAATTTATGTGAACGATTTACGTTATGAGTAAAAGTTTCATATCTAAATGTGATTTCATTGTTCTGAAGTGTGTTACCTTTTCACATTGAGTAAAGAATGACAGTTTCTTTTTGCTCATTGAATGGAATTCCTAGAACATGTTAAATATTTCTCTGTTGATTATAAGTCTGTGATTGTTCAGACAGAGTTACAGTACCAAGAAATGTAGAACGAACATTTTGAGAAATTTGACTTCTGGTGTACAGTTTTCAAATAAATTATTACATTGAAACATTACCAATATCAGCGATCAAAAATTCTAAATTCTATTCGCAAATGAAATGCAACTCTCTGAAGAGGCTTTACAAAACAGACTGTTAAGTATTTTATGGTACACAATTGTAATGGATTTTAAAAAAAAAATTAATATAATTATTCACTTGCGTTTCTTTTTTTGCATAGTATAATTTTGTAATTCTGTTATTCTTTTTCCATACCTTGTATGTATTGTTTATCAAGTTGTTAAAGAATGCATCTTTTCTCGGTACTAAATTGTATTTGTTTTTGACTGTCCCGCTCCCTCAAGCTTAACTGTTGAAGTCTGGGCTTTAAGCAACATGCCAAGCCTAGCTTCGGAAAAAACTACATAAATTTGTGGCTCGGTTCTTTTTTTCTTCCAATTTTTGTATATTATGAGAGGAATACTCAGATAGTTATCAAAATTCATCTTAAATTATTTTTTTCCAAAAAGCTCTATAAAGTAAATTTTAGATTAACAGAATTTTTTTTATTTGAAATGGCATAAAAAAGATATCCAAATGATTACGAATTTTATATCACTATATATTAATCAAAATGAAAGCTATTAAATCTTTTTTTTTTTCAGTAGTATAATATTTCAAGATGTACACTAATTTTTTAAAACATGAATGTATGCAAAATCTTCCTATGTTATATATTTCATAAGAATAAAGGCTACATGCGTATTATCACAATAATCACCAACATTCGAAATAACTCGCAAGTTGGCAACTAAGATTTCACATGTGCCGTATGCGCTGAATTGGCAGTTGTGCTTCGTTTCATATAATGTTGGCGAATAGGTTGCTATAACATGAAAGTATTAAATAAAATATAGGTTTGTTTTTTAAAAAATTATTTTAAATTAAATTTAGTCTAGGAAGGTGTATTCTCAAGAGTCTTAAACGTGAAAGCAATCTCAGTAAATTTCCTTTTAGCCCAGCATATAGAAGTTTTTAAATACTTGTTCTACAATTTTCATTTAAATTTCAGGAATGGAATTTTAGTTGATATTTTGTAACATTTCTCCTATTTTGTTGAAGTTGGATATCTAAAATGACTGTATGAAAATATTTAAACTGAATAAACATACTGCAATGTGTTACTTCCTTTATACTTGTAAGTACAAGCCAAGATGGTAAATTTATCATCTGTTACCAGTAGAAAGACTGGGTAGTACACTACCTTAAGATAATAACTCTTGAATAAAATAAAACTTTATTGATTATTCAGCGTATAATTGTATATTTGGTTTACTGTGATCTCCTTGTTTGACAACATCATATATTTGCAATTTTTCTGAATCGTATTTATGATTAAGGCTGTCTTCAAAGGCCTGAATTACATGCTGAGCACATTTTTAGACAGAAAAATATTTTAATTTTTATGAAAGTTTGCTACTTTGTAATTCATATATCTGTTTATAATATAGAATTTTTGAATTTTCAAAATATTCCATGCTTATTTTTTTCATTTTAACATGGAAAGCATTTAAAGTATGCTCATTTTTAGCTTTAAGGTATGGGGGGGGGGATGCAAAACATTTTTAATACCAGAAAAAATGGATGAACTTTTATAAAAAGAAGGAATATCATAAAATATATTGCTCCCTATAGGATAAAAAAAACCCAGAATATAATATTAATGTTTCAGCTCTTTTATATATGAAAAAAATATTCCAAATTAGGGTTCTATTCTGTAATATTAAGCAAAGACAGCCTTAATGCTGTCTGTCTATTATTTAAATGCAACCCCTCATCAAGTAATGAACTATCTTTTCTAACTTTTTGTCATGCTTTGTATTTAGTTTTCTTAAAAGAAAAAGTAAAATTACTTTTAAACTTAAAAATATGTTTACTTTCATGACCTCAACTCCTTACTGTGATGTGAAGCAACAATTATTTAATCCTGTGGGACCCCTACTTTCATTTGAAAATAAAACGCAAAAAGAAAGAAATAACTGCAATAAAATAAAAGTCAGCATTCTCTAGTCTTGATAAATTCCACTATAAAAGTTATAGAGGTATTTTGTCGTAGCCATATTGGCAACTTTGAATAAAAGAGCATTAATTCTAAAAACAAAATACATTGATGAGAATATGGAGCATGTAGTCGAAAAATAATACGTAAAAAATAATTAGTAGTAATCAATATTAAAAAAAACTAAATTTTTATGTTATATTATCATGAGATTTTATTTAAGAATTCAGGAAATCCCAAATGAGTATTTGAGCTTGCTTTATCGACGAACAGTTAGGCTTAGAATGATGGCAAGCAGATAAATTCGATTTAGCCTTGATTCGGAACAGGTATAAAATGTTATGATAATACTAATTTTGAGAAATCTCATCTTTCCTCATTACAGCTGGTGGTACCACTAAAAATCTGGTTTGTTGATGAGTTCATACACTTTCAATTTGTCAAACTTTTGCTACACTAATTTAAGTCCTGATCTTGTTAAATCAAGTGGCAAAAGCTATAAAAATGTTTTTCCTAGCATTAAGGTAGGATTTAATTCAATAAAGTCATACAACATCATGAAATACTCAGCAAAGTTGATAGATAATAGTTAGTATTTTATGTAAGACATTAAGAAGGGTATATGCATGTTGAATCTGCCTAGGCTCAGAGTCTTCGTATAGGCATAGTTTGTAAGTTTAAGTGTGCGTTGCCAGCTCAAACTTTATCTTCACTTAATCAAGGTTAAAAATTATAAGAGGCTCTCTTGCCAATGACCCCCTTTTGTTGCTTTGAAGTGTTAGTAAACAAATAATTTTCCTCTGTACAAATTTTTTAGACAAATCTCTTATGCAAATCTAGGGGAAGTGAAAGCTTTAAAAGCATTAATTATCATGTCTGCCAAGATTTTTAAAAAACAATTACATCCAGTGTGTTTTATACAACTTTGGATCCAAATATCCATACCTAATGTTTTCTTCCATTATAAAAATCAAATTACTGTATTTACACAATTCTAAATCACGCCCCTAATTCTCAACAAGTTTTTGAGAAATAGTTAAAATGGTTGATTAATATCCAATTTTTAGGAAACTAAAATAAATTTAAAATGTGAATTGATAAGAAGTGAATTATTAGTTATTACCCGTATTATAAACTTTTAAACACATACATGAACATGTAATTGTAACAAGGGTTTTTCCCTTGGAATCTAAGTTGCATCTCATTTTCAGTTGCATTACATTGGAAAAAAGTTAGGCTTAGATTAGAGTAAATATAATATATAGTTTTTTAAACGTATCTTGGGGAATATTTTTCTCTGTACCTATTTTATTAAAAATAAAAGAAAAAAAAAGCTTATAAAAATATTTAGCCTTAGTTTTTTTTTAAATTTTATTATTTATGTGCTATTATGTGTTTTAATCTTTTATTAATTGTGTACTGATTATGTTATATTAATTTGTTTATGTATCACTTTGGCTGATTGAAATGATATATTTGTAATTTATTTTTTAATGTTCATAACAATTTTTAAATGAAGGAATAGATAAATTTTCCTATAGTTTGGAATTTTTTTGCAGATATTAAGCAAGGTTTCTCCACTAAAATATATAATATTTTTAACTGGATATCCCATTTACCCCTGAGACGTCTCTTTAAAGAATCAGTATTAACGAGAACAATGCAAAGATCAGTAGATGAAGTTCTCCTGGAGGATGATGATGAGCAAGCAATCGTCATTGACATTACAGATAAAGAAGAGAATATAGATGTCATTGACATTGCAGATGATGAAGATGAAGATGACATGATAGTGGAAGGAAAAGTAAGCATTGCAGATAACTATTAGAATAATTAACTTAAAAGTTATTTCTATAAAATATGTAATTTATAACTTGTATGAAATTTATACACAAAGTATTGAATATGTAGGGGCAACTACACTCAACTCTTTTTTTACACAGTAGATATGTTGCTTAGAACACTACAAAAAAAAAATTGCATAAAATATATATATACATCCAATATTTGGTAAATTTAGGGATATGTTCCACAATTTTTAAAAATCGCGTAAGTTGAAAAATCTTTAAATATTTTTCTATAAAAATGTGCAAAAAAAGTAATAATTAAATCTTATCGTCCATATCTATAAAACGAAAACACTTCATTTTTATTACAAAAAAAATTGAAATTAGGAAAACAACTACTTATCGCTACTTGATAACCAAGCCTGCACCTTCATTACGAACTGGATCAAAAATGCTATTATCTGTAGATGTATCAGATTACATCTAGCACAACTGTCGGCTTTGATTAACAGCATCAGTTGGTTTTTCTGTTACAAAATCTGTTATTAGTGACAGTTTTTGTTTTATGTGGTATTTGTTGGAATGTTTGTTTGTATTTACTTCACTTCAGCCAAATTTGTGCCACACAAACTACTCCATAACATAACGGCAAAAGTGAACTACAACAAAAAGATTCTTGCATGTTTTTTTTTATTTGGGGGGAAAAAAATCAACCAATAAAATTTTGTGGAAAAGGACTTGATTCTCATGGGGGCAAATTTGGCTGCAAGGATGTTAATATGTAAATACCAGGATGTTAAGAGAACTTTTGTTAATATTCAAAAAGTGTACATTTAATTATTTAATTCAACATTTGTAATTTATTGAAATACAATAATAAACACGCTGTAAAGGACAATTTTTCTCACCAGCATGATAAATTTTAGTTGAATTAGTTTCTATGAAAATGAAGAAATATTTATTAACTTTATTGTGAAATTAATGTGATGAAAATTGTTTTGATATCATTTTTGCCATAATTTTGATCTACACTATTAAAATTCGAAGGTAAACAAACGTATGTATATATCTATGTGTGTCTATCTTCTCACCAACCGCACAACGCGGAAACTCACCGAAGGTACCAAAAGATAAGAATGATCCGAGGAAGCCATTTTGTAATTAGTTAAAACTAATTATTCTGATATTGTAATTAGTTAAAAAGATATTAGTTAAAAAACTTAAAACGCCTAATTGTTTTATCAATGTGTGTTGTTTATATCGCCTAGCCGCATTTCCGTTTCGGCTGAGCAAAGTTCCAACTTTTTCGACGATTTTAAAATAGCCATCTAATTTTTGCTTTTAAAATCAGACAAAAAATAATTATAGAATCGGAAAGATCATTTATTTCTAAAATGAGTTAAAACTGGTGCGTTTTTATGAAAATGATTTCTAAATTGTTGCATATGAATTTATTTTTGTGTTATTAAAATGATATTTTTTACTAAATAAGTTCATGCTTTTCTTTTTTAGAATCAGTCATTTAAAAAATAAAATGCCAAAAACCTTTTTTTTACGATTTTTCAAAAAATACCCAAAGTTTTAATTAAGCATTTAATAACTTCGTCATTTATTAAGATAATCGCACAAAACCTTTTTCTCGTGTGTAGAACAATACTATCCTTAATCTGTACAAAAATTCAAAAAAATGCTTAAAAATTACGGATTTTAAAAAAGTTTTTGTGTTTTTCATCTAAGGCAATTTTTACAAGAATTTATTCTATAAAGTATTATTTTCTAATTGTTTAAAAATTACCATAGTTTTTAATCGATATGTGAAATTTGGAAACTGCAACTTAAAATTTAAGCCCTGAAAAATAATGAAAACTTTAAAAAAAAACATTCGCAAGATTTTTTGAGAGCTTTGCGCATGCACAGTAGGCGAATCAGCGAATGTCACTGTTGGTACGTTTCAGTTAAGAAATAAGGTGGGTGGAAGGAGGGGGGAGGGAATTTCCCTGCATTATGCTCGCTCCTTGCCTGAGTTATTTATAGAAGAGCATTTTTTATTCATTATGGGTATTTTTTTAAAGTGCAGGCTTTTATTTTTAATAACAACTGATACTTTTCTTCATTCTTAAAGAATTATTTATATTGAACAGTGGAAAGAAAAACCTTAAAATTAAAGAAAATTCTGAAATTTTTATTTTTAATACATAGTATTTTCTTTTTTGAATGATTTTATAAAGTGAATGTAAATAAATTTCAAGGCTTTTTACTTTTTTATTCAAATATATTTTTAATCTAAAATTGAAAAACATCACAATAAAGAAATTAATAGTCGTTTCAATAAACAACAGTAAGAATTTTTGTATTCATTTTTTATCGAAAAATTTTCACTGTCGAAAAAGTTTAATAGACTTTTTTCAAGAATTCCTGAATGCAATATTACCAAACACTTTTTTTTTACAATTTTTCTAAAAATACTCAAAATTTATAAATCAAACAATTCATAACTTCTTCATTTATAAAGATAACATAAAACTTTTTCCCAAGTGTTGAACATGTCAAAAAATGCTCACAGTTTGAACTCAACATTTAATATAGTGAAATTTTGTAATTTTAAAAATTTCTGTATATATTTTTTTTTTTTCAACATACAATTATTTTTAAAAAAGGTGTTTTATTTGCACCTTTAATAATTTCCCCAGCAATTTTTTAATTGAAAAGATCATTTATTTCACCTCCATACCGTATGTTTTATTTTTATTTGTTTTTACAAAAGAATGATACTTTGCATGTTTTATTATTTTTTCTAAATTAAATCAATATTGGATTTCTTTCTGTTTTTTTTCTCAAAATAAAACTATTTTTGAAAAAGGTACATTTTTTCCGGAGGCTAAAAAATTGCAATGGAAAAAATTGCAAAGTGAGAGAGTGAATATTAACTTTGCACTGTTCACCTACTTGAGGGCTCTTAGTAATGGACCTCGAAATTTTGAATCATGGTAAAGTGACAAGGACAGCACCTGAGCTAGCACCCATCTCACCTAACTGCCACACCACACCAATAGGAGGACGCTTGAGCACTCGACTGATTAACGTGCATCGGTCCTCTTAACGGCAGGTCTTCAGCAATAGCCAAAATTTCCAAATAAAAATCATTTTGTTTTCATGTTATTACAACAATATTCAACACTAAATAAGTTTGTGCTTTTCTCTATTAGAATCATTCATTTAAAAAATAAAAAGGTGAGTGAGTGAATATTAAAATCGGTGTGTTCATCTTTTGAGTGTGAGAGCTTTTGGGCTTGAGAGCTACCCTGAAATTTTGAACCATGGTCAAGTGACAAGGACGACACCTGAGCTGGCACCCATTTCATCCAACTACCACACTAATGCTAGAACTTTTGAGCACTTGACAGATTAAACGTGTATCGCTCTTTTTAATGGTGGGTCTTCAGCGGTAGCCAAAATTGACTAAGGGCAGTTGTATTAATGGCGGGAAACCACCACGAGAATACTAGATTTTGAGTGCTTACAGAGCATGGGCAGGAAAATAAATTCGGCAACCTTATACCTACCCCTCCCTTCATTTTGTCACTGAGATGGTTATCAATAAACAAGATTTTTTCTTTTACTGCCATTTTTAAGCAAATGGTATGTGACAATTAATAATACTAAATTAACATTTTTATTAAAAATTATTAGTTTTAAATAATATACTTTTTTTTGTTAGATACGTGTTTAAATAATTTGAACACTATAGAATGAAAAACTATAAAATTATAATAAAATACACTAAAATATTATCAGATAGTATTCTTTTCTTTTTGAATGTGTTTTTTTTTAGTGAATGTAAACATATATATCGGCTCCCCCCTCCCACACCATAGTTTTTTTTTTTTTTGCACTTTTATATGTTTAATCAAACTTTCAAATGATTAGAAAATAAATCATTTCAATAGCTATCTGTAAGATTTTTTAATTCATTGTTTATAAATAATGGATTTAAATTAATGTATTTTTGAAAAAACAAAGTAGTATTTCTGTTATTGCATTACTAAATAAATTATTTAGTAATAAAAAAGTACATAGTCTGTTATCTTGGATAAAAATACATTTTAGAGATATTTTTAGGCTAACTGTATGTAATGATTCATTGATTAATGAAGATCTGAAATCTATTTTGCTATTTTAGATTCTTAGAGATTATTTATTTTTAAAAATGATAAAAGTGGGTGTTTTTTTTTTTTTTTTTTTTACTCTCAGCATCAGAATCATTTATTATTGCTAGAATTAAAAATTTTTTAACGAAAGCAATATTTTTTTATAATTGAAATTTGAAGATAAATTTTATTTGGGGAGGGGAATAGTTCTACACTAAAAAAAGCCACTGTAACGCCAGGATAGAGAGATAAAAGAAACGTGTCTGACAATGGAAAAGATGTGGAAGAAATTTCGAAAAAGGGATTTATAATGACGTTAATTTAGAAATCATACACCCACCAATAAGTTTTGACCCTGATAATGGATGGGGAATTTCAATGGCAATATGGTATGCATTCAAATATGTCTGTGCAACAGCGGATTAAATGGTGGGGGAAAGAGAATTCTGTCAGACAATGAAAAAAGGGGAAATATTTTCAAAACAGGGAAATTTAATGACATCATTCTAGCAATCACTCGCATCCTATGTGTACACTTCCAGACAGAAGTTCTGTTGTCATGTGGAAAAGAGGAAATTCCCATGGAGATTTAGTTATACACTCGGCAAAAGCCCATACAAGGCCGAGCTAAGCGGAGGGGAAAGAAACAAAGAAGCCAAATTAATTTCGAAAAAGAATATTGGACATGCTGATTTTGCAAAGGGAAGGGAAAATTTATAGAAGTAGAGAAAGCCCGTGCAATGCCGGGCCATGCAGCTAGTGAAACAATAATTGATACATTCAAAATTGTCATTAAGGAATATATATAGATTATTTACTTTATGTGTTTAGTTTAAATATACATAACAATCTTATAAAAGCTGTATGCATATCACTTGATTTCAAACCTTCCCACTGTGTTCTACATACATTTATATTTTTTTCAAATAATTAGTAGAAATGAAAAAAGTTAAATATGTAATAGGTGAATACCAATGATCTGAAATGTTAAAATGTGTAGTTCGAAGAGGAAAAGAAATGTACTGAAATCCCCCCCACCCAGATGGGTTGCAGTTTGGCACACAAGCCTTTGTAGACATGGCAAGTCCCCCAAGTGTAAGAGCGTTTACAATGGGGGCTCCATCTAATGGTAACTTGTTGCCAAATTTTTAACGCTTGAATTCATTTTAATTCTATAATTCATACTAAATATTGCCATTATTTAATTTTGCCAGGACTACCAAAAATGAACTTTATTATATTGGAATTATAATTAAAACCTGAGTAAAGAAAAAGTACAAGATATAAAATAAATTTATCACAAACACTGCATGTTTTCTTTAAAATGTACTGTTTTTAAGTTCATTTCAGAAATGTTTGAGATTAAATCTTAATGTATTTTCATTATATATGCACTTTTAAAGCATTAATTTAGTAATAATTGAATGATGCATGATAAGTTGTAATTAATTAAAAGTGCAAGCAGTAAAAATGATATTGAATCATATAAAAAATGGGAAGTAATTCTTTAAGTTTAAATAATATAGGCCTTGCTGTGTCTTCAGAGACCTCATTATGTTTTATTTTATAGGTATCTATTTATATCACTAAAATTGTTATGTCAGTGCAGTTTCAATATAATATAAATACTGATGGGATAATACAGTAAAAATAAATTTATTGAACAACTTAAATTGGATAAAATAGAAATAAAAAGTTTTTTTAGAAGAGTGCAACAATAAATATTTTAAAAGCTGCACATCTTTATTTTTAATCAATGAAATTTATTTTTACAAATGTCGCAATATGCAAGTCAAATTTGTTTGAAAAGGACATGCAGTGACGTAATTAAGTCTTTGAGTTAAAATTATTTATTAATACTGACTAAAGCTCAATTATTAATCAATGATTTATGGTTCTTTCAGTTTATCATTAATTCAAATTAGTGAACAGTTGGTTCAAATCTAGATTGCTGTGGTATGTGGGACACAGTTTAAAATTTTCTGGTAGATTGCATTAATTGAGTTCATATTTAAAATATTGCCAATGTAATCTTTATGTATGCTATTTTGCATTTATTATTGAATAATTGAAATCATATAAGTAAATGCAAAATATATATATTTTAGACAAATTTTTTGTTGCACACTTCTTAAGGCTGTTTCATTTTGAAATTAATATGAAATGAGAAAAACTTGGAATATATATTAAAAGCAACATTTTTACTAAACAAAAACATAAAAATTAAAATTTTCTTTGTGGGCTAGCTTTTTTTGTAGATATCAACTTTCCTGAAATTTTATTTAAATGCATGTAGAAGCTAACATTTTTATATATTATTATTCGCAGACATTGTATTTGATTATTTTCATTCTTCCTTTTTATTTTCATTTTGCTGCTTGAATAAATTAATATTAGGATTGAGACTGGTTTTGGCAAATTTTTTGTCTGTTATGTTTTTAATTACTTTTGTTGTTTATTTCATTACTAGCTGAAATGCCCGTTCTTCGCACGGGTTAAGTTTTAAAAACAAAAATTTATCTATTATAGAATTACAATATTTTTAGTGAGGGTAAAACCCTGTATAAAAAGTAGTATAACCAAAAGTTAAAAATATTTTTTTCAAAGCAAATATAAATAAAGATTACAGAAAAGTGATAGCAGTAGTGAGTTTCTGCTATGGGAACTATGGGTGAAATAACCTGCAATAGATGAACTGAAAGAAAAAATTAATGATAAACTGATTCACTAAATGCTATCATAAATAAGAAATATTAGGAAGCCTTCAACTGAAAAAAAATTAAATTAGTCCTCATATAATACTATCCTCATATAATACTATCTAACATCTCTTTAATACATCTAATATACAGTATTAGATGTAATTAAATACTAAAAGCCGTTAATTAGTATGAACTAAAATCAAAATCTAACTAAAACAGGTCCCCGTTGAAATAGTTCAGAACAAACAACAGTACTGAATGAAACAAATAATAAACCATGTTGCTAAAAAATTAATTATTGAAACCATACTTTTCTGCAACATTTCTATTAAAAATTATTATTTGATTGCAAAGAGCAAAAGAATGAGTACATAAATGATGAGTACATAATATATATATCCTATATGGACAGTATAAAATAAAATATGCATATGATCTCCAAGAAACTATGTGAGTAACAGATAATAAGAAGCAACGTTAAACCATGATAGCATGAGACGTAAAATCATTTCAACTCTGAATTTTAAAGAAATCCAGAGGGAAATATGAGAAAATCTTTTCAAGGTGCATCTTTTTTCTGTGCAAAAATTTTTACGATCACAAATGAAACGGTTTTCTGATTTGCAAGATTGCCAGTAGCAAAGTTAAGTCATGACGAAAAATCTGGTCAAAATGGAATTCCAAAGAAAATATGAGAATATTATTTCAAGGTCACCTTATCATAGTTTCAGCAAATAGCTTTTGGTTAAATTTATGACTTTTTCTCATTTAATACAAAGATGAATTCTTATCGGTCATAAGGACCATAAGGCAAAAAACAGCGACACGCAAAAAAAAACATGGTACATACTGATTCCTCATAAATATGAAGCATTATCTTCACGATATTACCAACATGTTAAGAGCAATTAGTTTGAATTCAGTGTCATTTTCTAAAATATACAACATTTATATGTAAAAAATGTATACAATGCATGTGTATATATACAATCTGCATATGAACAGATTTTGTCAGAAGGAAAATTACTTTGATGAGCATTTAATCGCATCTATAGTTTCCGTGTTCATCCATAATTTTTCTAACATGTTTTTTTTTTTTTTTTTTTTTTTTTTTTTTTTGTGAACAAATGAACATGACAAAAAAAAGTTCTGGTAAGAAGTGAAGGTGTAGTTTCATTGATTGTAAAAAAAACAAAACCTTTGATATTTGTGTTATGAATAGGTAATCATGATCTATGATTCTGTTTACAAAAGGTCTCGTTAATTATTGTTCGGCTGAAAAATAGACTTTTGAGTCTTTGTATCACATAATCACTGTACCAACAATGATATGCAAGAAAAGGATAGTTCAGAAAAATAAAACTGTGACACTGAAATAGGAATTATAGCATCATTTAAATTAAAACGTTATCTAAAACAGAAAAAGTAAGCCTTAATTTTGATAAAATTGCCATAAACAGTTTTGAACAGCAAAAAAACACATAACAGAAAATCTTAAATATTTAAAATTGAAATAAAAGAAACAAATAAATATAAAAGTAACCTTACTCATAGTATAGAAATTATAATATTTTATCAAACCAAAAGATAAATAAATCCATAAGCAAAATCTTATACTTGAATAGAAATTCTAACTTAAAATCACAATATTGACAATCTGTTGATCTCAATTAGTTTGAATTGTCATTTTCTTCACGTGCATTTGTCTACTTTTTTTTGTTACAATGGAAAAATATGGAATCTGCCAATTAAGGAAAAGGGTACTAATGTATTGGCGTTATCACAGCAATATTTGCACCACAATATCAAAGTAACAGATTCTTATGTGTCTTATATGGAAAAAATCAAATTTTGGTGAAAAAAGAGCCACTTTGACTGCAGTGAATGATATTCAGGTGATGACTTAGTTTCACGCTATACATAGCCCAAGTACAACTGTATATTGATAGTATCACTAATTTCAGTTTAACAAAAAGAAAACCTCATATATAAATAAAAATTTGTATTAGCCTTTGTATTCTTACGTATTAGCATCACCACAGCCAAATTGGCACTAAGCAAATAACGCTATATCCACCAAAATCGGACTAATTTTTTTTAGCGCATTTTTCACATAGTGTAAAAAAAAGCGATATTAGCATGCAAAATTTGTCTTCGTTCCATATTTTGTCGTACCTTTTTCTCAGCCAATAAGCAACCGATTGGCCTCGGTTTTTCTGCATTTTTGCCCTAGATGAGCCGAATTATATTTAAATTTAATATATATTTTTTTAAGCATAGTATACACTTTCTGTTAGTAAAAAGTTCATTAGTTGCATTATTGTAAAATACAACATGTGAAAACGCGCTAAAATTACTTGGCCATGCCAATGATTGATATCTTGTTTAATATAAAAACACGCAAGAATCTTTGTTATTATTGCTTAAGACCCAAACGGTTAAGACTGTATTCTGATAGGAAGATGCATCGGTCTTCCAGCTAAACATGTTATATATTTTTTCAATAACTAAATTAGTTTAATATACATTGTTTTACCTTATTTCTGGTATGATTATTCCGAACCTTTTCTGGGTTTAGATTTAATTCTGTCATTTCTTTTCAACTTAAAAATTTGATTTATTTTGTATGTAGTCAATTGTAATACCTATTTTGATTTAAGACTGTGTCAGGTTTATTATTCTATTTTCATTTTGACCTTTATATGTATACATTTGATTCTTCTGTACTGTTTCTGGTTTTAGATTTTATATAGTCATTTTTTCCCAGCTTAAGAATTTCTGATGACTTAAGTGTTGCTTTCAAAAATTTCGATTCAATATAAGAAAAAAACAAACACATAGGTATCCAAGTTTTTGCCACTGAACCTCATGTTTTTAACAGTTTGAAAAATTCTCACCAAAATACTGCAAAGAGATATCCCTTATGAAAAATCTGGAAACCGAAAGAACAGAGTTCAGACAGCCTGTAACTCAGAAGCGGAGCAGTAAGTCTAGGGTTCAACATGGCAGTTTTATACGCTTCGCCAGATGAGTAGTTGTTCAATTATGATC